>CXYZ01007407.1:579720-619397 GCA_900006705.1 Sonneratia caseolaris
TCTGCGGCTCACAAGAATGTCCTTCAATGGGCTCTGATGTATGTTTTTCTGCGATCAGTCTGTGAATCAACCCGTTGAGTGCCTCCTTGAACTTCTTAGCTCGTGCCCTCGTAATTGGCCCAATTGGAACTTGAATAGAATCCATGGAAGTTGGTTTGAGTTCTGCATCAATTGGAACTTGAATAGAATCCATGGAAGTTGGTCTGAGTTCTACATCACCTAGTGATAAATTTATGAAACAAAAAATGCAAATCAAGAAGAAAAAGGTATTAGATACCGGATGTGGTTCTCATATATGCAATTCGTTGCAGGGATTGAGAAGAAGTAGATGCCTAAACAAAGAGGAGTATTATCTGCAAGTCTACAATGGAGCAAGAGTTGTAGCCGCAGCAGTAGGAACTTTTTGTTTAGATTTGCCTTTTGGGAAAACTATCGAGCTAAATAATTATTATTATGTTCCAGTTTTAATAAAAAATATTAATTTTGTTTCTTTGTTACTTGAACAAGGATATGAAATAAAATTGAAGGGTAATGGTTGCTCTATTTATCACTTCGGTGAATCTTATGGAACTGGAAAGGTCACCAATGGCTTGATAGTCTTGGAAGTTAATGATAATATACTTCATGTTGAACAAACTAACAAAAGGAAAAGAGATGATCTATATTTTACATATCTATGGCATTTAAGGCTTGGTCACATTAATGAGAATCGAATTAACAAGTTATACAAGGATGGGTACTTCGACCCATATGATTATGAATCACTTCCGACTTGTGAATCTTTTCTCAAAGGAAAGATGACTAAGACTCCATTTACAGGATATGGAGAAAGGGCGACATAGTTGTTTGAGCTAGTCCACACTGATGCCTGTGGACCGATGGCAACTCAAGCCAAAGGTGGATATTCCTACTTTATAACATTCACAGATGATTTGTCTAGGCTTGGATATGTGTACAAATCTGAAGCCTTTGACAAATGTAAGGAATATCGAGCTAAAGTTGAGAAACAAATTGGAAAGATTATCAAAACACTTCGATTAGATCGAGGGGATGAATACCTATCTAGGGAGTTTTCGGATTATCTTAAAGAATGCGGAATAGTTTCCAAATGGACCCCTCTTGGTACTCCACAACACAATGGAGTAGTCGAAAGGAGAAATTGCACTCTATTAGATATGATGCGATCCATGTTGAGCTTCACTGATCTTCCAATTTCTTTCTGGGGATGTGCCTTAGAAACTTCCATATACCTTTTAAATAAGGTTCCCACTAAGTTTGTATCATGCACACCATATGAGATATGGAAGGGCAAGAAAACAAGTCTTAAACACCTTAAAATTTGGGGTTTTCCAGCTTATATGAAAATACAAGATACAGACAAACTTGGCATGAGATTTGAAAAATATAGATTTGTGGGTTATCCTAAAGAGAGTTTAGGATATTACTTTTACTTGTCTGTTGAAAAAAAGGTGTTTGTTAGCAGACATGCCACTTTCTTGGAGAAAGAGTTTGTCCAGGATAGTGGGAGTGGAAGGAATGTTGAACTTGATGAAGTTCTTAACTCACCATCAGTCTCACATCGACTTAAAGAAGAACAACAGGTTGCTCCAAAACCAATCCATTTACCACAACCTTCTGAACCTCCTCGTAGATCCATGAGAATGCATAAGGCACCTCATAAGTTGAATTTGGCAATTGAAAATGATCCAGGTTCAAATGTCATGGATGTGGATGATCCACAAACCTATGACGAAGCTGTCAATAATTTTGATAGTAACAAAGTATGGACTTTGGTGGATGCATCTGAGGAAATCACTCCCATCGGGTATAAATGGGTATTTAAGAAAAAGATCGGAGTAGATGGCAATGTTGAAACATACAAGGCTAGATTGGTTGCAAAAGGATTCAAACAAATACATGGTATTAACTATGATGAAACCTTTTTGCTAGTAGCAGTACTTAAGTCTATCAGGATATTGCTTGCTATAGTTGCATACTATGATTATGAGATATGGCAAATGGATGTAAAGACAGCTTTCCTCAATGGAAACCTTGAGGAAGATGTCTACATGACACAATCGGAAGGATTTGTCTCATTTGTTGGTCCAAACAAAGTATGTAGATTGCAAAAATCCATTTATGGATTAAAACAAGCTTCGAGGAGTTGGAACATATGTTTTGATGAGACAGTCAAAAAGTTTGACTTCATCAAAAATGAGGGAGAACCTTACGTCTACAAGAACGTTAGAGGGAGCGTTGTTGTCTTTCTTGTGTTATATGTTGATGACATATTACTTATTGAGAATGACGTATCAATGATGCAATCGGTCAAGGTTTGGCTCTCCAAGAACTTTTCCATGAAGGATCTAGGAGAAGCATCCTATATACTAGGAATAAAAATCTATAGAGATAGATCTAACAGGATGCTTGGTTTATCTCAATCTATGTATATAGATACTGTGTTAAAGATGTTTAACATGGAAGGCAGTAAGTGTGGTTACTTGCCTATGAGTCATGGCATTAATCTTTCCAAGAAGATGCCACCAAAGACACTTGAGGAAAGACAAAGAATGAATGGAATTCCATATGCATCCGTAGTAGGATCCATCATGTATGTCATGATTTGTACCAGGCTTGACGTGGCTTATGCCCTAGGGGTTACAAGCAAGTTTCAGGCTAATTCGGAAGAGGAACATTGGAAAGTTGTGAAAAACATTATCAAGTACTTGAGAAGGACTAGAGATATGTTTCTCATATTTGGTGGATCAAATTTGAAGCTAGAATGGTACACAGACTCTAGTTTTCAAACTGACCCTGACGATAGTAAATCAGCATTAGGATATGTGTATACCCTGAATGGTGGTGCTATAAGTTGGAAGAGTTTCAAACAGTCCACTATAGCTAATTCAGTGATAGAGGCAGAATATATCGCTACAAGTAAAGCTGTGTAGGAAGGGGTGTGGATAAAGAAGTGTATTAGTGAGCTAGGAATTGTTTCTCAGATTGAGAATCCTGTGCCCCTATATTGTGACAAGACTGGGGCAGTAGCACAAGCTAAAGAACTAAGATCCCATCACAAGTCAAAGCACATCCTAAGGCGATATCACCTAGTAAGAGAAGTCGTTGGAAGGGGTGATATTAGTATTGAATGAGTCGATACGAAGAACAACATTGCAGATCCATTGACTAAGCCATTATCACAGTAGCAATTTGATTGCCACTTAGATTGTATGGGTATAAGATACCAAGGCGATTGGTTTAGTGTAAGTGGGAGACTGTTGGGATTAATGCTCTAAACCCAATCACAATTAATGTAATTTTATTCATGAAATAAAATTAATACATTATTATTCATCATATGCTGCTATATTATATGATGAAGCTCATAAACTATGATAATGATTTTAAGATCATGATGAGATCATGTCAATAAGACTTAAAATCCACAAGTTTTAGTTTAAAATGTCTTAGTTATAGGATCACTGAACTGAAGATCAGTGGTTTGGTAAAACTAGTACACTTATTACATACTCTAAGGTAGAGGGTAACTGATCTCATAGTTACTTGTGAAGAGTCACTAATGTAAGAGTGTAGGTACTTGTTATGAAATGAGTTCACTGACCTGATTCGCTTAAAGGATTAACCTAATGGATCTTTAAATAAATGTCAATAGGTTATTCCTTAGGTGGTAGTAGGTGTAAATGACCCTTAGACTTGGTATTACCAGAGCATCTTGTAAGAGTTAAGTTGTGTTTTGGTTTATTCCTTTACATAATTTTCTGAACCATGTGTAGGACATTCTGGACCCAACAAGACTCTTATGGAGACGGTGTGTAATCAATAAAGGATCGGTTACTTCTCATGAGAGGAGAGAATGTCCTATGTATTCTATTTAGTATTGACTCAGAAAATCTTTGGCCAGAGTAGGATGAAATATCATAAAGCAGTTTCCAATATTTCATTGTTGAGTTAATTACCAGAGAATTGAGATATATATGAATAAGAATTAGGGTTTGACATTTTATCCATACCATAATTTATCCAGGATATTGTATAATTGAAGGATTTAATTACACAAAAACTTATCACTAAAGGGTGTTCGATCTTTCGATTGAAATCTTCACTATTCAGGTGGTCAAGATATGTTGATAGACGTTAATCTTAACTTGTGAACTTAATTAATTAAGAGTTAATCGATAATCTTATTAAAATATTTAATAAGATAAATTAATTCACTACCGGCTTAGTGTGGAGCCCAATGGGTCACATACAATACAAGTCATTTCTTGTAACCAAAATTTAATTATTTAAATTTTGTGTTGGGCAGTAAATTTCTGCTAGCACGAAATTGCTCATATCGGTTACGCATCTTATTAGATAAGGTTGTTTCAGAATTAACTGTAAAATTAGATTTATATAAATTTAATAATACTCTCGGTTATATACGTATGCTAAATTATTGAATGAGATTCGATTAAATGAATACATGTTTATATGTATGTACATGAATAGTACATGTCATGTAGACCAACAGTTGGTCTATTCTCAATGGCATAATATTGAAAATGGCATAACGTATGCCAATTGTGATTGTGAAAGAGCACATCTTGAGCTGATTCGGTGTGCCTCTCTTTGGTGAAAGAGGGGCAAAGGTGTGTGGGAGAAGGAATTCTAAAAGGTGAGAATGTTTCGTCCACCAAGTGGGACAAAAGTACCATTTCGTGTTATATATATAGGAAAAACTGATGGGCGTCATTGGTGTGTGTGAGTCTAACGAGGAGAAAAATAATTTTGCCGAATGAGAGAAGAAAATAGTGCCACCTAAAAATACTATATCTGAGAGTGATTAAAGAAAATATTTTCTACTAAGTNGTCTAACGAGGAGAAAAATAATTTTGCCGAATGAGAGAAGAAAATAGTGCCACCTAAAAATACTATATCTGAGAGTGATTAAAGAAAATATTTTCTACTAAGTGTTGTAAACAAACCTTTGAATCCGAAACTAAAAAGGCAACCAATTGTTGGGAATAGTTCCCAATACTTACGAGAAAAACTTTGTGTGGATACCGTAGAGGGCGTACATATGTGCGTCTAGTCAGAGAATTGACTCTCGAAGCCATTTGTGAAGGCGCTATGGGACATCGCCGAATTTAGGATTTAAGCACAAGGACCGTTTCGGAGTCTTTGTAGGTATGTATAGTCTCTACCTGTTTCTTCGTATTTGAATTTCAAATTGCATCAAGGGGATACTGGGTTCGGGAATATAATTTAATTGAAATTGAAATGCGTGCTTCCGCAGCATTTTTTATTCCCAACATACTTACCCTATATGGACCCAAAATTCATCCCGGCACTCGCACATGTTTGCTCGTGCTTCCTCATGTGCTTGCTATGCACTGCCATTACCCCGAGGTATGTCTTGTGGTACACATTCTTTAGGGTTAGAGCTCAAGGGTCTAACAGTCCTCCACTTTGAGGGACTTGACTAGCATGTCATCAACATAAGCCTCCATGTTCTTGCCCAGTTGGTGCCTAAAGATGTGGTTGACTAATCTCTGGTATGTGGCCCCACATTCTTAAGGCTAAAGGGTATGATCTTATAGCAGTACACTAAGTTATCAATGCATAAGGCAGTTTTTCTCTTCATTGACAGGGTCCATCTTAATTTGGTTGTAACCAGAGTAGGCATCCATGAAGCTTAGGAGGGTGTGGCCTAATGAAGCATCGACAGCTGGTCAATCCTTGGTAGGGGGAGCAATCCATAGGGCATGCCTTGTTTAGGTTGATGAAGTCCACGCACATCCTCCATTTGCCGTTAGCCTTTCTAGCCATCACAACGTTTGAAACTAGCCATGATACTTGATGGGTTTGATGAAGCCAGCCTCCTTGAGTTTCCCGACCTCTTCCTTGATTGCTGCATGCCAAAAGCCATGTAGGGGTTGTTTGACTTGTTGAACTAGTTTGTAACTTGGAAGGATGCCAAGTTTGTGAGTAATGACCAATCATCTATGCTCGGCGTCGGTAAGGCCCTAGGTGAAGATGTCAACATTATGTTTGAGGAAATCAACCAACTGTTGCTTCAGGTTAGGTGGAAGAGCTTTTCTGACCTTGACTATCTTTTCCTCGAGACCCAAGGGGATGTCCTTCAAATCTCCTATGGATTCTAGCCACTTGGTATCAGGTTCTCTAGGGTTATTCATGTCAACTTGGAGGGTCTCTTTTAAGGTGTTAACATAGCACTCTTTGGTTGCTAACTAGTCACCGCAAACTTATCCTGCTCTGTGTGGCGTAGAGAATTTCATCTTGAGATAATTGGTGGATGCCACGCACTTGAATGTGTTGAGAACCCAACAGTCAATGATGGCATTGTAAAGCAAGGGAATGTCCACTACCATGAATTCCACTCTCGGTGATGTGTCGGTCTCCCTTCCTGAGAGTGAGTGGTATGGTGATGATTCCTTTGGGGATGATGGATTACCCAGTGAAACCAACCAAGGGTATGTGAATTGTGTGGAGGGACAAGGCGGGCAGCTCCATCTTGAGGAAGGCATCGTAAAAGAGTATGTCAGTGAAATTACTAGTGTCTATGAGTACCCATTTGACGTTGTACTTGTCGACTCAAAGGGTGGCAACCAGGGTGTCATCATGAGGATGGGAGACATGAGAGGAATCAATGTCAATGAAGGCAAGGGTTGAGTTGCCCTGATTAGTTAGATGTTGGGGGTAGGGCCATCAACTCTGTATCTTGATTTCGTTATGTATGGTTGCCCTTGGAGCTATGAGGGGGGTAAACCATTGGCCATCTATCTGAACAAGGGCTTTGTGGGTTTTAGGGCCTTGGCGTGTAGGGCTACAATATGAGTGGTATTCTCCGACTTCCTGTTGTCTGAACTCTAAGAGCTCTGTGAGTTCCATGGGGTGACTGACTCTTTCACTTGCAAAAAGTGATTGACAGCTTGTTGCAAGTCACCTAGGGTGTGCACTAAATTTTTGGTGAACTCAATGCCCTTTGGATGCTATTCCTGAAGGCTTGAACGGCCTTCGCCTAGTTTAGTGGTTTGATGTTGGCGGTTACTTCCATGAACTGACTTGTGTAGCTTCTCTAGGCCTCTTGCTCTCCTTGATGGAGTGAGAAGAGGTCTCTTATCTCTTTTTTTAGCCTGATGCTTCCCTCAAAGTGGGATATGAATTGTCGGCGGAGGGAGCATAAGTTACTTATAGAGTTGGGAGGTAACAAATGAAACCAAGATGAAGCTACCCCCTTAACCATGGCAGGGAAGAGGTAGCACATAAGTGCGGCTTCGATGCCTCGAGCTGTTATGGTGTCAAAGAAGAGTTGGAGGTGAGCTTCGGGTTTGTTCTATTGTCATATAATGGCACCTGAGGTAGTTTGAGAAGGAATGGGATAAGAGCATTGAGGATTTCGATAATGAAAGGCCAACTATGACGCGATTCTCGCCAATCCATGATAAGACCCATTGTCAAGAATGATAGGAACTTTACTAACCCATGATGAGACCCAAATCGAATAAGGTCACCAAAGATCGTGTTCGACAGCAAACTTGGTGAAACCATGACCCATTACCTATAAAAAGGTAAGAATCTGGGTATAATGAGTACGCCACAATCAACTATAAAACGGTTGATTGATAAGTTTGGGGTGAATGCCATGAAAGACTCCGATAAGTTCAAAAGGTTTATCAAGAACTAAAGAGGAAGTAAAAACTCACATCTTATTTATGTGAAAACTCTTTGTACATGTTTTTCATCCAAATTCTATTACAAACCTTTAAATAGGTCAATTTTCAATATTTATAATTCATTGTGTTTTCTAAAGTATTTTCATAGGTTGGTTCGAATCTTTTGAGGGTCAATATCTAGGGTTTAATTGGCAAACCCCAGATTGTATAATATACCATCTAATGAATTAGTCAGTTGCTACGGTACCAAACACCACATATATTAAAAAAAAAGTTGTAATTCAGGTTCACTTAGTTCTTTTCAATTCCAGCCCATCATAACTTTTTATCTAAGTGACGCACCGCCTTGTTATTAGAGAAAGAAAACCAAACCAAAATTATCATTGAGAAGAGAAATCGCACTTTTTTTTTCCTACGTATTTGCTTGGTTCCAGAACGCACCTTCTCAAGATCGCGTGCCACTCCAGACACATATATATACAATGGGCACACAGATTTCATCGGTTGAGCATCTATCGATCATTACATCGTGATTACAGCCCATATAGTTAATATACAAACTCCTAGATTTCTGCAATGTATAGAGCCATTTAGTTAAGCTAAACAATAGACGGATTTTACAAAAGTTCCCACTTTCTCGATTCTATCTATCGTATCACTGGCTTGGATATGTCTCATGGCCAACGTGTTTACTTTTCTACCGACCCCTAGTAGAAAATACATAAATTTAAAATTGATTTTTTTGGGGTCTGCTCATAGATTTTGTTTTGTTTGTTTGCATGTTAATGTTCTTGAAGAGTAGCAGCATTTTAATAATTTACGTGGCGTGGCGTATGCCACTACCATGTAAATCCACATTAACTATCAGTCGAGAGACATAGTAAATAAAGTGAAATAATCTCCAATTGGTCGTCGTGGTAGCCGATTCAAGGTCTTGCTCTTGACCATTCCCCCCCTTGAACTGTAGGGCCAACAACCCATTGGAGTAAGTTTAATTTAAACACTTCAAGAATGTAAAAGGGCTCTCTCTGTAGCTGAGCAGGGGATGATAAATCACAAATCCCCATTATTTCTTTTACAAGATCAAGGATTCATGCATGGAGAGAGTGAAATTATTCATGCATGTTGGCAAGAGGCTCTTTGGATTCTAAATCTATTTTATTTATAATCCAAAGCTTTCGTGAATTTAAAGGCTACAGTTTAAGAAGCCAATTGAATTCTGTCTTTAATCCACTTATACATTGATACATGCATATGTATATATCTATCCGAGCATATATATATATGTATGAATATGTCTTACTATCACGCTTTGCATGGGAAGGATACATCATTTTTTCGAAACTCTGTAATGCACATGCTTTCCCACATCCCCTGGATTATTGCTTTTATTTGCTTTTTTGCCATTATTCCGAGGCACAGAATTTCCTCGAAAAGTGGGCTCATCTTGTCAGGGAAACTTTTCTTATAATTGCCGAGATGGAATAATATTATGCTGTTTTTCCTTCTAAGGTACATATGCTGGGGATAATATATGTAGGTTATGATTTTACTGATAAAAAAATTCAAGTGGTCGACGATACCTAGAAGACGCTTAATCAGCACTTACAAATGGATGTTGATCTCTTCGCAGGACTGCTTAGCTAAGAGAATATAAAATTGGCATCGTCTGTCTGATTGGCAAGCAGACATTAGACATCGTATCGACGGCATATAAATTGAGTGTTGACTGCTTCTTTGGCAAGATATAATTATAAAATGGGCACTGGCCACTACTTTCGTGGGAAAGAAAATGGATTTGGACCGCTTGACCCATTGCTGATATATAACAGATGATCAAACATTACGAAATTTAGATCAAGATCAAGTCATGCCTTGAAGATTGAAATTCAAGATGTGCACGTTGGAATTCTATATCCTCATCTTAAGGGGATTATTGAATATTTTATTTCATTATTATTAGAAATTAAGTTTTCAGATGTGGAATACAAAAGTTTAAACTAGAGACGTCTATTTTTTGTTATTATTTAAGATTGAAATCAATTAGCTGCATCCAATCAAAATTTTGTTTGTTTAATTAGCCTCACACAAGTACTGTCACGAGACCAATGCATGGATCAATTTTTTTTACGTTCCACTGGCATTGATAGCTCAACTTACCAACCAATCCCTACTCACAACCGAGATTTGATATCACCTAACACATGATCATATCACAAGAAAACGAACACAAGCAATATACAAAGAGAAAACAAGTATGAAAAACTCTTTACAATAACAAACTCACTCAACCTGTCGAGTATATGTCTCACGACCATCACGTTGCTTATACTCCTCACTCGACACACCCTAACCCAACACACTTCGGCTTTATAAGGGTAAATAGGACTCACTCCCCACGTACCATTGAGCTACAACTCGCAACAACAACTCTATGCCTTGCCTCCCATGCTCTCCCTCATGTTTCCCAACTCTCTCTAGCTGCTCTCCTTGGCTCTCCTCTTTGAGATGCCATGAGATTTCTATGGTCTCTGTGATCTGCCTCCTCTTCTGTGGTTCTCCTCAAAATGGAATGGCCATACTTATTTATACTTAAGGTGCCTGGTGCAAGAAAGGAAAGTCTCCTAGCCGTTAATCCCTTGATTGTAGCCACCACCCTCGATTCTTGCCATCGATAGCTTGATTCTCTAATCAGCTGACTCGGCACCCCGATTCAGTGTTATCACATGATCTTGTATCTTGATCATGTTCATCACACTTGGACAGCTTCTCGGACACACCTAGACAACTTACATCCCACTTGGTCCTTGATTGATTGCCAACCGCTCTCATAAGTAAACAATCGATCATTTCCATGTAAACAATCGATCATTTCCATGTTGGTGTCAACAATTCCTATCCCATGAGCATTATACTTAAACCTTAGAACTAAATTAGATATTTTGAAACTATTAGTACTCCCTTACAAAAAAAGAGGGCAAACTTTTAAAACCTGTACTGTAATTTTCAATTTTTGCTGTATAATACTTAACAGTTATGAAGTCTACACGCAAACTTATACGGATTGAATATGCAGGTAAATTTATGCTAAAATGAGCTATCTATATATGATTCTTTTTTCCTTGAGTGAATGCCCGCCTATAAGTGCTTAATATCTTAATTAAATATGAATTATTATTATTTTTTCAAATTTAATATAAAATTTCTTGCGTATTCTAATTATGCACTATTTATCATCATTTATAAAATTTAGCATGATGTTTATTTTTTGGGTCAAATTATCCTACATGACACTATATTACATCAATTCCACATAAAATACCACTAGTCACGTCAAAAAAATTAATATGCCTTGTAAGATAATTTGATGAAAAATAAACTATATGTTAAAATTGATAAATAAAGCAAAGTTAAAATTTGATTAGAACACACAAACAAATGCATACTAAATTGTTTAAATTGGTCAAAGTTTGTAATTAGTTGAGATATTAACCCTTATATAGAGAGCACAAAGATGGGGGAGATGAACATAATAGAGCACTTGACCACTATTAAATTATCATAAAGTTGTTTATTTAATTTGTAATCAACAATATTAGTATGTTCATTTAGTCTAGCTTGAAAATTTTCATTAATATTCGCAAATTTGTTCATATGGATGATTATTATTTTACCATTCAATGTTTATATTCATTATACCTATCACATAGTCCTTGCATATTGTCATGCAACCAACTGCGTTATAAACCATGTCTAACACATATATGACGTAATTACCAAAGTTAGTTTCTTACATAGTCGACTATGTCAACCTACGCTCTCTCTATAAATTTGTCATACATACAAATCCCTAGATAGTAAGCAAGTGTTAATATTCAATCCTTTTTTATTATATCGGTAGTATCCAGTGCCATAACAATTGACTAATTAATCGAGCGGTGTATTGTACAGCTTGGGGTCTGCTAATTAAACCCCAGATACTAACTCTCAAGAGTTTCGAAACCTAGACCTGACCTACTTCATATTGTCAAGTTATCAGCGGACTGTTACTCTTGAGGGTAAGTGTTAATATTCAAACCTATTATGCAGTGCAACTTTTTTCCCCTGAATATTACTCAGTTTAAGGCTGTGTAACTATATAATTGCATAGTCAACTATGTTAAAATTCTCCCAAAAACACAATCCACTATTTACCTAGTAGGCTTTCAAAGTAATATTCACGTATGGATGTAAGTGAGAAAATTTTCTAAATCACACTGCGAATGCCACATTTTCCAATAATATATCTCACCTGGATAGAAATTATTTTATGTAGTGTTTGACAAATGAAACTTGCGTAAGATATGTGCAGGCGTTTCCACCTACAAAATATACACCGTGCAGCTGCTGGATATAAGGAAGCAATTGTCCTCTTTTGATTGGCATGAAAGGCTCTGCTCTGGCTCCAGTTCCGTACGTGATCATTCTTGAGTTACAATGCGCATGCGCCTCCACCCTCTTGTCCGATTAGAGTAGTGCGTGCCAGCCAAGCATGTGCATGAAATTTTTTCTTTTCACCCTACAATATCTGGAGTAAGCTAGAGCGGACATCAAGATTAGTTAACGATTGAGACGGAATCCCTAAAAAAATTCATGTTGAATCTTCCAATATGAAATTTGATTATTAGATTATCCATTTGGGAGCCTAATAATAGAATCACTAGCCTAATCCAAAATTGGTACATGCATGAAAATTCTTCTTCTTTTGGAAATGTAATATATGTATTTACTAACATAAGTATTTATTAACCTTATTTCAATATCCTTTTATTTAAATAAGGTGTTTGATTCAAATAGTATAAATAAAAAAATTTACATTTTAAAAGTTGTATCTTTTAAGTTGACTGATTCTATTCGAATATAATTTAATGGGGTTCTAGATAGGAGATAATTCCAATAATATATATATATGTATATGTATTCACTTCTCGACCAATGTTTCACCCGAGTTACAATATCGTAGACTATTATCCTCTTTTTACATGAATCACATGACAAAAATAATTTATTTTTTCAATATAAGATTTTTTTATTGTTTAAATCAAGAGTTGTAGGCCTCATAGATTTTTCTCCTCGGAATTATTCCAACTATTCATAATAGATATAATGCCATGGAGGTTTTATATATTGTGACAAATTTGTAAGTGTATCTTATAAATTTTAAAGTGGTTGAATAAATCTTCTATGTTTATTTTTGTTTATACAATATTGTTATCTTTATCTTACATCACACTGTCACTTTCTGAGTTGGATAAAATGTTTATTTGATGTGGATAATATAATAGTGTGGCATTAATGAGAAGGAAGAAAGTAACTAGAATTTCAAATGCCTTCTGAAATAATTTATACGAAATCGTCCCTTTGTTAACATCAATCATCATACTATCCACATCAAAGAAAAATTTTATCCAACTTAGTAAATGGTAATATCATGTAGAACAAAGATAATGACATTATGTATAGTAATGGAACAAATTTTAATGTGTACCCAGAGATAAATATATAAGAGTCATTTAGTAATTTTAAAACTTATAAGATTTTTAAAATATATAACACTTTCAACCATATTTTCTCATTCATAATGGCATGAATGATTATTTTCAACATATAATGCCAATTATTTGACATATATAATTTTTTAGCAATTTCAGTTGGCTTGTTAGATGAATAGAAGCTACATTTTGTATGCATCAACCATCTAATGTCACATTTATTGAGAATTTCAGGAAATAATTCTTCAGAAATTGTAATGTTCTTTAGAATAAGTGATTCCCTATTTGTATGTAAACAGCAATGCAATGTGAAGGGTAAATTACCAAAATTATTAATAATACTTATCGGAGGGCTTCCTAGTTTAATAAATTTTTATTTGACGTAATGACGTGTTTAAAGAACTTATTTTGCTAAAAATCTCAGTAGAATACTGAGGCCGATAACATAAAAATTACAAAGCATATTAAAAATCTAGACATAATTAAGTTCTATGATATACTATGGTATACTAAATTTAAATGAAATAACATAACATAGTAAACTACCAAAACCTAAACTAACATTATAAAATCTACCTGAAATTGTTAACTTAAAATTTTTTATTATACCAGCTTTGAGTTAAACTGAACGACCAATGGATTAAATGTTCATAATAGCTTATTTTAATGATAATATTCAAGTTCATAAAATTACTCAAAGAAAAAGTGATACAGACCAACGAATGATATTGCTTAAAGTACGTTACAGTTTGTCAGCAGTAGGAGTATTCGCAGAATGGGCGGTTCATCTATCCTTGATATGTGTTGGAATGCGTAGTACTAGCTAGCACAGTTGTCATGGAACACCGCAATTGGCTGTCTTTCTTTTATAAAGGACCCCGACGATTGGCTGTAAGGAGAAAAATACATAACGAATCCTCTTAAAATTAAATAGTCAAAATTTATTTATAAAAAAAGTGAAAATGTTTAAAGTTTTCCGGTTCTAAAACTTGATTTGATTTGTGTAACTTAGTTAAATTTTCATAATAGTGAACTGTTAAATTATATTAATAATAATATTATTATTTTAATATAAAAGTTAAATATCAAACTATTATTTTAATATACAAATAATCTGATTTATTAGTGTTACTTCAATTAAATTACTGATATCATTATGTTTATATTAATGTGATTTAATTATTCATTATAATGAGAATTTAACTAAGTCACGAAAATAGAGTTTTAAAACAAAAAAATCATTTAAAAAGTTTTAGAATTTAAAAAATCAAATAATTTGGCGCTCTTGATGTATGTTTTCCTGCTACTAAGGTTAAACAGTGACGTTCGACTGGAAATAGCTAAACAAGAAATGAAGCCTGCCAGCAATTATACATTACTCCATTACGTTCAAATTCACGTAAGAAAAGTGCGATGAAGGCCACTGAACTTTTAAGTGAAAACGAATCCAATCTGTTATGAGCTCACAACAAATTCAATATGGTATTAGAACTAGTGAGCTTGCATGCCACTTGACCCAAGTCCAAAAGCTCGACTCATGGTCAGTTGATACGGTCGAGTACGAAAGAAAATTGCCCGGCTCGTAACCAGTTGTCCTCCTCGTCCGAGATTAGAAAAAGAATATCAAGTTCATAAATAGTTATTGAGAGCGTGTATTTAAGTGACCACATTGTCACATAACAAAGTGAACCACGTTATCATATCATGTATTGAGATATATAATCTTATATCAATTAAATGAAGAAAAAGTTATTGGTTTATAAGAAAGTTGATTACTGTCATTTATCAACTTATTATTTTGAGTAAAAATAGGCTCAATATCTCATTGGTTCACAATAAATTCAATAATATGATTAGTTCTTTACTTTTTGTGTTTTCTAAAATAAAAAACAGTATAGCAACAATATCTAAATAATTTTTATATAACAAATTGATTGTATAGTATACATGAGATACTACTCTTACTTTTAACTGTGTCCAATAAGCAAAAGGAAAGGGTGACAAATCGGACTGGTCACATCAGAATCGACCATCGATATTCGACCGACCGGCTGGGAAATCCGGCTTTACAACTATGAGCAGCATGAGTAGACTGATCGACTCCCTTGACGACGATTATGTAATATTTGTGATATATATTATTTCCAATAAGTATACATCTTTGCAAAAGTTGTACTTTTGCCCCTAAACTATGGTTCAGAGAACTTTTATCGTCTGAAATATTTTCTACGTTTTTTTGGGCAACTTGCCCTACACTGTTTTTATGGAACAACTTGTAAAGAAAAAATTACATTGAAAATCATTTAATGATACATATTTGATACCAAGTTCTAAACTTCAACTTTAACTAATTCAAAATCACAATTTTTATTTCATAACTCATATAAGTTTTAAAAGTGATGAATCATAAAATATGTGACGATTTGAATATGTTTGCATTATATTTTGCCAATGGCACATTTTAATCTATTTTCAAATGATATGGTTGTAATATTTACTATTTATATTCATTACTGAATAAAAAGTTATAGTAGTGAATGACTTGAAATTAAAAGTTTGAGACTTGATGTGAAAACGTTGTGTAGTTGTATGACTTTCACAATAATCTTGTGATTCATAAAGTAATCGTCTCAAGTTAACAAAAATTTCAAGAAAAAAAAACTAATATCCAAGAAAAGAAAAAGAAATATTCATACCCTTCAATTACTGAGAGAGAATGATCTTAGATCGCGTTTGTGACCTCATTCCGTCAAATTGTGTGATCGGATCGGCGAGGGCATCATCCTCGCATCCTCGAGATGAGATGGTTTGATGACAGGTCATTGTAATGTATGCAGATGATCATAATTTGTTGTAGTGGTATAGGGTCTCACTATAGAAGAGAAGGAAAGAAAGAAAATAATATGGTTAATATCTCAATTAAACATAATTTTTTTAATTTTTTCAAATTCAATATAAATATTTTTTCTTATACTCATCATACACCAATTATATGTTATTTGTCAAGTTTAACACGGTATTATTCTGTCCGTCAAGTTGTCTTATGCACCACGAAGTTGCGTTATGTCACATATCATGTTGTTATTAGTAAAATTAATGTGCTACATAAGGCAAATTAACAAAAAATGTCTTACAAAAATCAATAGATAACATATAATTTGTGTATTATTGGTATACATAAAAAATTGGTTCTAAATTTAAAAAGTAATAAAAATTTATATTTAATTTGCAAAGAGAGAAGGAACTTCACTTCTAACCTTTGACCTCTCTATGAGGGGGGCACATGTTCTCAGGGGAAAAAAAAAAAGGAAAGCTTAGGAGCTAAAAGTTCCCCGGGCCCATAATCTAGGGGGCAACATGGCAAATTCCATATTTTTAGATGAAGCACTTGGCCAATATTGATAACTGCGTCAACTTAGATAGTCAGATGTCAAAGTCGATAACAGATTGGACGCACCCAACCAACCAAAAAGCGGCATCAATCATTTCATTCTCTAATTTTGTTGATTTTGATTGTAACTGTGTCATGCCTACGTGTCAAAAGTGAAGATGAAAGCTAGCTAATAGTTACAGTAATCTTTATGGGCAAAGCCTGCAGGTTTTGGAAAGACATTTCATAGTCTAGCGCTAGACATGTAGTGCCTAGACCGACCTAACTCTTAACATGAACATCTGCTTCCATTATTGCCAATGTATAACTAATCTGACCTATGCGCATAAAACTTTTAGGAATGTGACTATGTGGGATGTTTTACTTAGATTTTAATAAAATTTATTGATGTAAATTGTGCCAACTTATAAGAAGACCTAATAGTATAAATGAGAAGAATCTTACTAATTTGTGTTAAAATTCTTTTATAATGATGCTATCAAAAATTGTGTTATCAGCATATTTGCTAATGTTCTTACCATTTTACAAGTAATATGTAGTGATTTTCTCTAAATTTATTATTTAACATGATTTTTGGTGACTTTATTACATATGAGTTTTGTCATGAGTTGTTAAGATTATTGTCATCCTTAACATTGAGCTTGATCATATGATGAAGTAGTTCGTATTAGGAGAACATGTTTTTTTTTTTTATCAGTATAGAGAGTAGATTTTTATTTATTTGAAATTTTTTTTTCAGTGTACAAGAAATTCTCTTAGAGTTTGTAAAGTTTAGAAATATGATAAGGAAAAATGGAAATTAGAGATATCAATAAAAATAAATGTGATAGATTATAAGTAAAAATTACATAATATAATTTTATTAGAATGAGTGACTCTATATAAAGAGGCTCGACTATTTATAACTCAGAATAATAATTGAATTAAAAAATAAATAATCTTAAAATATCATAATAATATCTAAATTAAATATAAAATATATCAAAATTTTAAACTATCAAATTGATTAATAAATAATATTAGAATAATATGTCCAACATTCCCCAGAAGATAAACATATAGTCATACGACTCCATGCTCACCTCGCAAATATAAATTACGATCTTGATGTGATTCTAATCTAATTCTATCCCCGAAAATCAAGTACTAGTACCCATCTTGCATGCTGATGGTGAATTGGTAAACACCTGTTTTATGCATTGGTAGCCGAAGTGGTCATTACCTCCTCAAATTTCAAGGGTTTTATATCATATCCACATAGCACTTTTTAAAAAAATTTATATCACGTGATATAATGATCTCACTTTTTATATATGAGTTATTTTATATCTATTCACATAGTGATTTCTTCATATTTTCAAATGCTTACATTTCCCACCTTAGTAGTAGTTTGTTTCTAAGTAGCATACTCATTATGATTGACATGTTCTAATTTCATATAAAATTTTAAAATATTATAAGGGTGAGAGGAGAATGGAGATATCCACAGCATGAATGTGGTACGCTATAAGCCAAAACCACATAGTAGATTACATTATAATGAGTCACTTAAAAGGATTGCACAAGCACACTCGCTTAGAAGAATAAATAAACTTAGAAATAAATAATTTTAAAATATCATAATAATATCTAAATTAACTATATAATATATTGAAAATTTAACTACTTAACTTTACATACTCGAATATCTAATATGAGAATAACATCTAAAATAGTGAGCTTAACAATAAAATAAAAAAGAAAGAAGTTTTCAAGTGAATGGTACAGGTGTATAAACTATGTGAGTAGATTTATGAGATTTATAAATTTGATTATTTCATTGAACACATAGGCCTTAATAAGGCGTTCCATATATGTGTGTTTTACATATGAACTTACTTAAATTCATAAGCTATGTTGTGGGATATTTATAAATCCAAACTCCTCGTTGTGTAAAACAGAAAATTTGTGCATGGACATTATTTTTAACATAAGACCAAAAGCTCTTAAATTTAAATTTTATCCGTAAGATTTCTAGAATCATCTTTTATCTTTTTTTTTTTCTCCTACATCTCATATGCCCAAGGACCCCGCTTAGCAATGAAAAAGTCCCATCCAATACGTTTTTCATTCAAGCCAAGCATGATAAATCTGTGACCTAAAACTTTAATAATTTATTTCTTTTTAAATAATTTTTATCTCACCAAGTAAGACCACTAATGTATTTTAAATTTCTCGTTTGAATTTCTTACTGAAGAAGTTCTGCCATCTTATAATTAGGATGACAGTAGGTAAGTGAGAAAGATGATAATTAGAGAGAGGGCCATTTTAATGGGCCTAAAATTGTGCAGGGGTATCCAATAAACCCATAATAAGTAGCAACGTATCGATCTGGGTAAATTCTGATAAACTTATGTTAGGTTCTAGGTAGGAATATTGAGAACTAGTCAATTCTTGTTATGATTTTGGTTTTGGCATAAAGAGTATCTGAAACTGGAACCAAAGCTGGTATGAGAAAATATTTTTATGCGATTAATTCTAACCGTTTATAATTTCTTCATTTGAGCTCCAATTCTTGTGTTATTTATATTGTTGGATTAATAACTCAATAAATTATTTCATTTTTGACATGTATATTTACTTAACTTATCATAACCAAAATAGTCAATAACTTGAATGATTTTTTTATGAAAAAAATTATCTACCATATAAAAACTATTTTAGATAAAATATTATTCGATTAAATAACTCTACGAAATTAATCAATATTATTAAAATTTTATGCTAAACTTGATAATTTACAAATAATTAAATATTTTTTAAAAATAAAGAACGGATTTCAACATAGCACCGAGATTTCGGTTAGGGTCTGGCTTCCACATTCAATAAGGTAGGGTCTGGATCCACAATTTCGAAACTGATTTTATTAGGACAAAGTTCGAGTAGTACAAAACTTACATGGTATCCGAACCCGATTACTCTTATGAATTATGGGGTATCCCAAATCTGATCACTTTGTGAGAAGGTATATCTGGATGGTGTAATCGTGTACCAATAAATGAAATTAAAGTTTATAGTAGGCTTCTTAACCATTGAACACAATAGAACACTCTTACAAATGCTTCCAAAAAAAAGAAGAAGAAGAAGTATCAAACACAAATGAACAAATATAAAGGATGAAACATCAGCTAACTGTTAGCATAGTTTTATCTGTGATTGTCAACTAAATAAGTATTATCATATGCTGAGAACGTTACACAAGATACAATCTCGAAACATTTTACCTTCCATTCTTTTAGAAATTAAATAGCGACCCTAACACCCTTCTGGCCGTTATTGAGCAAGAACACAGTTGAAAAGTACATAAATGGGTATAAAGGTGGAAACAATGAAGAGAGAAATGGATAATTATATGGTTACACTTAACTTTTCTTTCACTCCCAGATTGTTTCACTTGATCAATATCCTTCGGATATGTTTCCATCAGGTGCTTTTAGATTAAATTCCATCCGAAATCTTCTTGAGACCCTTTTGTCAATGGACTTTTGTTTGGGAAATTTCACAACTTATTTGCTCGGAATTTCCCCATTAATTTTCTTGTGAGGTTCCTGGACCCGTGTCGGGTCTTGGGGCTGCCACTGATGGTTACTGGCCGTTGATTAGGCTACTGCATTGCCAATTTACCCTTAAAGCTATACTATAGGTCAAGGAGTTAAAACTACGGATATAATACTTTGTCATACGACCAAATCACAAAGCTACTTCCCATTCCCTTCTCTTACCCTTATTAAACATATCAAGATAAAAATAGAATTTTATCATCATTTCCCTTCATTCCCTTCACATCCCTTTATTAAACATATCCAAACTAGATTAAAATTTCACTTTTGTACCACTTCTTGTCCATCCTTTCCATTTTCTTCTCTTCCTTCCCACCTTTACTCTCCACCCAGACAAGGGGCAGACTAAGGGGGAGACAATTCAGTCGAGACGCACGATTTCTTTCTCTATAAATATTTTGTATCTTCACTCGCTATTGTGGAGCTAAAAGGGTTTTGATCGACGCTATTAGTAAAGAAATAAGATGAGCATAATCTCTCATATATGATAAGAGTTTCTATGCATAGTCCCAATCCGTGTAAAATTGGATTTTCGTATACCCACGGATCGAATGATGTATCTTGACATTGAAAGCACCTCATAATTATATTGCTGTTATAGTCGCGAGTCTAATACTATATAAAAAACCTTCTGTTCAATTGAATAGAAAAATGTCTGAAGTCTTCGATAGATGATACAGTGTTACCATGATGAATTCAGCTGTTTGATGTTTAAGACAAATTTCGAATGATAAGTTTTCTGTTTTACAAAGTTGAGACTGTACAACGAAAAAAAAAAAAGAAGTCCACCAATTCAATGGATTTGCTGATGGTTCTGTCTCTAACTATGTTAAAATATATATTACTCCAACGGTACAATAGAATAATGGCACATCCTATGCTCAAGGCAATAAATGAGAGGAAGCCTGAAGCTTATCATTAGGGGACTGACTGCGTATCTAATGTACAACTCAGGCCAACTTCTATGGATCCTATTCAAATTTTAATTGGGCTAATTATGAGAGCACGGGTTAAAAAATTCAAAGAGTCACTCAACGGGTTGGTTCAAGAGCTTATGGTACAAGTGTATACATTGAAACCCATTGAAGGAAATTCCTGTGAACGGTAGAGTTATGTCAACTTAATTCAAGTTTAAAATAAGTTCTAGAAACTTGATGAAAGTTATAATTATTTAAAGATACTCTCAAATTTAGAATATATCTATATATCTAAATAATATATTAGAATATTTTCTAATAATTTTATTATATTTATCTCTAGGATATCTTTAGGGTATTTTTAAATTTATTTAGTATATTTGATTTCATCTTTATGTTGACACTATAAATACTTTTGAGATATTCTGATTAGGGATAATTTATATACATTTTTGTGAGAAGAAATATATTACTCTTCTTGGTTCTTAAGAAAACTTAGAACTTATCAAATTATCTTGTGACGTTCTACAACCGGACTTATCACTTTAATTCTCTAGTTAGTAGAATTCTTGGTGTGGCGTCCTCCTTGATATGTAACTTTGATTCTTGCCTGGTTAGATAATGGGTCAAAATTTATTATTTTAAACTTATTCTTTACAGTTATTGGGTTTCTTTTCTACATTTGGTATTGGATCTTATTGAAAATTGGTGATATTATTATCATATTTAATATTGAATTTCAGCAAAGGTTGGTAAGGATCACATCACTATCCCAGTCACATGTCTCCAACATGGTCGCTTCCTTCGCCTATTTATACCCAATAGTCTCTCCTCCGCACTCTCCACACATCTCTTTCCTTTTCAAATCCCTCAATCCCCAAACATTTCAATAACCCAGTTGGCCTGAAGGTTATCATTTGTTCTGTTATACATATATAACCAGCCTGTTCCATTCCCAAATGCACAATAGCACCTGCCTTGGAACGCCAGACGATATGTTTTGGAACCTCGATGACCAAGAAAGTTTCTTCTCTAAACGATGCATCTGGGTGAACGGGCCGGTAATAGTTGGGGCAGGCCCTTCTGGCCTGGCTGTGGGGGCTGGCCTTAAACAGCAGGGTGTCCCGTTCATTATCCTGGAGAGAGCCAACTGCATTCCCTCGCTCTGGCAAAACCGGACTTATGACCGGCTCAAGCTCCACCACCCGAAGCAGTTCTGCCAGCTCCCTGGCTTTCCCTTCCCCGAGGACTTCCCCGAGTACCCAACCAAGTACCAGTTCATCAGCTACCTTGAATCCTATGCGAGCCGCTTTGATATCCACCCCAACTTCAATGAGACAGTCCTCTCCGCAAAGTATGACTACGTTTTCGGCCACTGGAGGGTGAGGACTATCGTCTCAGGGAGGAACGGACTGGGCTCGTTTGAGGTCGAGTATATCTGCCAGTGGCTCGTGGTGGCCTCCGGGGAGAATGCTGAGAAGGTCGTGCCTGAGTTTGAGGGCCTCCATGATTTTGAGGGCGACGTCATGCATGCCTGCGACTACAAGTCGGGGGAGAGTTACCGTGGGAAGCGCGTCCTCGTTGTTGGGTGTGGGAATTCGGGCATGGAAGTGTCTCTCGATCTCCGTAACCACGACGCCAAGCCATCAATGGTGGTCAGGAACTCGGTGAGTCAAACTCCCAGCCACCCAGCTTTTTACTGTGACTTGTAACATGGTCAGGATAGCGGTGCAAAGCGATGGACTGTCACATCACAACATAGTTTCATTAAAATTTTGATCATAGAGTAAACATTTTGTGTGATTCTTTGTTGAAAGGTCCACGTGTTGCCGAGGGAAGTACTGGGCGTATCCACGTTCGAGCTGGCTGTACTCATGATGAAGTGGCTTCCACTGTGGCTCATTGACAAGTCACTGGTGATTCTCGCATGGCTGATTCTTGGGAACCTCGAGAAATACGGCCTCAGGAGGCCAAAGATCGGCCCCTTGCAGCTCAAGAATGCCTCTGGCAAGACCCCTGTCCTGGACATCGGCGCGCTGAAGAAGATCAGATCTGGTGAGATCATGGTTGTCCCGGGGGTCAAGAAGTTTTCTCGTGGTCAGGTTGAGTTCGTGAATGGTGAGAACCTTGAGATCGATTCTGTCATCCTCGCAACTGGTTATTGGAGCAATGTACCATCCTGGTTGAAGGTAAGAAAATACCGGATTCCAATACATAATTATCTGAATCACTTCCCTTCTATTGAATTTTTTTTGGTTAAAAAATAGACTAAAGAAGTTGGAAGGATTAGGCTAATAAAAGATATAAGGACACTTGATCCAAAATCAAGGTGATGTTACTACCCGAATCCAATTTCTATTTTTATTTAATTATTTTTTATTTAAAATTTACCCCATGTTCTGTCGCAGAAGTGTTGTTCTTTTTTTGGATTCTCTTCATGTGCAGAGTTTTACTTTCTGTCTGATTTTCATATCCATCTCGTTGGAGGTTTGAAACTGTGGCCAGCTTGGTAGTTCCGTTTGGTAGTTTAATTCTTGTCGCATTGCTAAAGCAAATTATTGGGACTTTGAAAAAACAGGAATACTTATTGGGCATATGGACCTTCTATATAATGTCTTACAAATTATAACATCAGGAATACTTATATTTGTTTTTCTGTTTTTTAAAATAAATTTGGAAAAGTTTATTATAAATGATTTTATATTACATGTAAATTCATTTCTGTCCATTTGGGCGTATATTTTTGGAAAGAAAACAGCCAATATGTCAAAGTAAATTACGAGATAGCTATTAGGCTGCTGGTTTTCCAATCGACGTTTTGGCAAGTCAAAAGCTTGACCTGCGGCCAAAAAAAATTCCAAAACTTTTGCCTGTTTGGATGAACCAGGACAATGACTTCTTCACCGAAGACGGGATCCCCAAGAATCCATTCCCAAACGGGTGGAAGGGCCAAACGGGGCTCTATGCTGTCGGATTTACAAGGAGAGGACTCTCTGGTGCATCACTAGATGCGGTAAGTGTGTCCCTTGATATAGGGCGGGCGTGGAAAGAGGAAATGAAGCAGAAGAAGCGGTCTGTTGCTGCTCGCCACAGGAGATGCATCTCACACTTCTGAATTGGTCTCGTCTTGTAGCTCACCAAAGCCCCAGTTGATATACAAGGATCAATAAGACACCATTAGTAATCCTACCATAGGCAATTGTCCCATTAGAAGAGTTCAAGTGTACTGAAACTTGGCGGTACTATAAATACAGTTCTTAGGAACTATGATTTAGATATCGGTTTATGTGGAAGAGGAGTCCGCAGGTGTTTTTATGGCGCCTTGTATTAAAAGGAAAATGTTGCCACTGAGAAGTCCTAGGAAAAGCCCTCTCCAGGAGAACTCCCAATGTTTCAATAGCAATGGGGATTTCTGTGTAAAGGAAGATGAGGCTCTCACAGTGTGTATTGTTGACACTGTTTGTATGTTGTGCTTCTTCGTTTGTTCTAAAGAAGAAATAGGTGGACAATGGTCCGTGAACTTTGGGCTTTCCTTATTTTCATCTCTGTATTTTAGTTTGTTCGATTCTAGTCCCTCATATTAGAAAATGGATGTTAATGCCTCATCCACGCTGTGCTGCTGATGTGACAACTTCTTGTGCCGATGGCACTTCAGGGGAAAAAGGTTGATACAAATTTACATTAATATATCATGCAAGGGAGTTGATGAGCTAATAGTGTAGGTGATGAGTGCAAAGGAAGCTCTTACTTTAAAGATATGAGACAGCTAGAGAAGTACATCATCGTGGACGAAGAAGGCCTGATGATAATAAGAAGGATTAAGAGATTGCAAGAAACTATTAGTATACTTACCAATGAATATTTAGCCCAAGAAGTTGAAGATCAAGACAAATGAGGCATTTGTCTCATTTTCTTTAAGCCCAAGGCCGATTAGAGGTAGTCAACTTGCACATGAGGAAACTTGACCAATATGCATGATTTGTGACTACTAAAAGAGTTAAATTAGTATATAATTAATTGTTATAATCAAAAGTAGCCATTTCTGTATTTATAGAGTTTCCTAATTTGAGATTTGTATAATAGAGGCAAATACTATATTTTTGGTTGGTTGCTATCTAATATAAGAGGAAACTATTTATTAGTTATATATATATATATATTTGGGCTCTCATTCACTATGTATTTCAGTTTTTGATATTGAATATTTTGAATAAAAAGTGTGTTATCCTTGTGAGGCAATTATCTCTTCTTTGCTCTCATGAAACCTTACTTTTATCAAACTAATATTTTTAGTTTGGTGATTTAAGTTTCCCAAACCCCCAAATTTGTGCCTAGACTTAGGTGAGTCATTGTGTGGATTGGTCTTCAAGTTCATGGTTAGCCAAGTGGTCTAAGTAGCATGTCACATTTTCTCTTGTTGGTTGACTATTTGCACCCACTTGATTTCAAACCAAATCTTATCCTTTCAACTTACGTTGTAAAGATCGGGACTAACCCCTGTCACGGGGTCGATGCAGGCCACAAATTTTTCCGCACCCCGCTAGGCGTCGACACTCCACTTGCCGACCAGCCGCACACTCACCGCGCGTACCATTAAGGCCAAACGATCACAGAACCGAAGAAGCAATACAAGGGAATCCAAGAACACAATTGGGAAAATGTAACTTGTATTCACATGTATTACAAGTACACAAAAAATCCAACCCAGATCAAAACACTTACACGCAATCCCACGAGTATATGCCTCACAATCTCTCACTGCTTGCACTCTCCACCCGTCTTGTGCCTTCTCTCAAGAACACCGAACTGCTTGCTCTGACTTGACTTCCACTCACTTGGAGTCTCTGGCTCTCTATGTCTCTCCTATGAGAACTCTTGGATTCTTCTTCCTTCTTCTTCTTCCTTCTTCTTGTCGTTCTTGTTCTCTGAGAATGAGACTTACCCCCTTTTTATAGAGGAGCCTAACAGACTAGATATGACAACTGATATATATGAATCCCTTGATTCTCTCCATCAGATCTCGATCTGTTCAATTTCGGCCGTTGATCTGCAATCTCCAAGATTGTTTCCATAACATATTGATTTGCCATATCCCAGGAGAATCTTTCCCCGATTTTCTGTTTGACCCGATCCTGATGACTAGGCGCTGACTCAGCATCGTCGATCCGATCCACTCTCCTCTGGGGCCCACGTCCATGATCGTCTCCCACGATCACAGCCGTCCGATCGAGATTGCTGCATCCAACGGTGCTCGAGCATGGTCAAGGACTTCTTCACAAGTAGTCAACTCCCCAGCCGCTAAGTGTTGAGCATTCCCTTAGCGTCTACCAGGCCTATCGAGTAGTGCGCACTCTTAGAGTGCCGTTGCTCAGTCACCTCTTGTTCACCGAGCATCCTTGAGCGTTGCATCGCGCCTTGCTCATGGACTTCCTCACCACCCATATGCGCATTCGCTACTTGTGAACAGTGACACTCCATAGCCACCATCTGATCCCTCGGCACTCTGCCGAGCCTTGATTGATCGTCCCCTTCACTAGTGCCTCCGCGCACGCTTGTGTGACCATCTCCATACTTGCCCGCTCATGGACCTGCAAGTTATCCCAACACCTCGCACATGATTGCCCGTGCATCCTCGCGTGCATGCTATGCGCTACCACTACCTCGAGGTACGTCCTGTGGTATGCATTCTCCGGGGCTAGAGCTTAGGGGTCTAACAAACCCTCTAACACGTATCATCTAGCATCAAAGCACGGTTTCCTCAGTAGGTTATCTATCTATCATATCCCCTCAATCCTTCATCTAAAAAAAAAAGTTCCTCTTTGAATATACATTTCCTTGAACTCCTTGACACATTATTTCCATCTATTCTATAGCATATATTCTCCAAGCCAAAAAAAAAAGGAGGAGGAGAAGAAAAAGAAACAAAAAAAAAGTGACAAAAAAAGAGAAGAAAAGGAAAAGAATAATCAGTTCAGTACAATACATATAGACTGAGGCAAAAAAAAAGTGAGAGACAAAAAAGAAAAGAAAAAGAAAGGAATAGAAAAAAAGGTTTGTTTATTTTCTTCTTTGAATTTAAGTTGAACCTACAATTACATCTACATCCATTCTTATCTGATTCTTTCTACTTTCTTAAGTCCTAGCAAATCTTTTTTTTTTTAAGACCTAAGCCAATCCATCTACATAGGCATTAAAATCATCATAGCTTATCTAATTGTAAACTACTTAGAACATTCGAGCCCAGAAGGAGACCTCGCAATCAACCTAGACGAGGTATGAGGAATAAAGGAGAAGACTTTGGAGAATCAAAATAAAAATTCCTTTATTTTAGGGCAAGAGTGATCCTGAGACATATTTGGAATGGGAAATGTGGGTTGAGCAAATATTTGGGTGCCATAACTACTCGGAGGATAAGAAAGTCAAACTTACTGCTATTGAATTAACTGATTATGCTCTTGTTTGGTGGGACCAAATGCAAAAAGACAGCATCCGACATGGTAAGCATCCTATAGCCACTTGGGAAGAAATGAAGGCAGTGATGAGGAGGCGCTCCATTCCAACTTATTTCTACAGAGAGTTTCACAATAAGCTCCAATGCCTCATACAAGGCTCCAAGAGCATCGATGAGTACCACAAGGAAATGGAGATTACGATGATCCAAGCCAATGTGGAGGAAGAAAGGGAAGCTACCATGGCTAGATTTCTACATGGACTCAATCGAGACAATACTGATGTTGTAAAGATGTACCACAATGTAAAGTTACAAGATATGGTGTATCAAGTGATTAAGGTGGAGCAACAACTACAGAGGAGAAATCATATGAGGAGAAACAATAAGTCTATCCCCTCTAGTTCCTGGAAGCAAAATTCAAAACGTGATCCTTCATCTATTTCAGGAACCAAGGAGACTGATTTGAAGAAAGGGGAGAAGTCAACTACCTCTATTAAAAAGGTTCAAACGGACCCGAGCACATCACGGAACCAGGACTATCAAATGCTTCAAGTACCAAGGAAGAGGGCACATCTCCAGTGAATACCCCAACAAATGCACCATGATCATTAATCATTATGGAGATTGGGAGACTGAGGAAGCAGAATCGGATGAGCTACCATTGGAGAGGGACAGTGGAGAACTCATAGAGGAAGGAGAACTTCTCATAGCTAGATGCATACTAAGTGCTCAAATGGTGGGTGAAGAGGATGATAAATGGGAAAATCTTTTCCACAATCAATGTCAAGTCCAAGGCAAGGTATGTAGCGTCATTATTGATGGAGGAAGTTGCAGCAATGTAGCCAACACTGAATTAGTGGAGAAGTTAGGTCTACCGGTCTTCAAGCACTATCGACCATACAGGTTGCAATGGCTCAATGAATGTGGTGAATTAAAGGTAACAAAACAAGTTAAGGTGTTGCTTAACATAGAGAAGCATAAAGATGAGATTACATGTGATTTTGTGCCCATGAAAACATGTCATCTCTTATTAGGTAGGCCTCGGCAGTTTGATAGGCATGTGACCCATGATGGTTTCCTAAACTGTTATTCATTTGTACTATGGGGTGAACCCATAGCACGCCTTCATTTGACTCCAAAACAAGTTATGATAGAAAAGAAAAGAATGAATGAGAGTGATAAAATGAGTGGAGAAGAAAAATCGAGTGTAGAGAGAAAAGAAACAGAGAAATCAAGTGGAAAAAGAGAGAAGAATGAGAAGCTGAGTGGTAGAAGAGAGGCTGAGAGGGAAAAACGGAAAGACTATATTAGTAGCAAGAAAAATGAGGCTAAATAAGTTCTTTTATCTCAACAGAACATCTTAATACTTGTGTACAAAGAGGCAATGTTGACCACTAATAACATAACCCCTTTTTTGCGTAGTGTTATTGTTTCTCTTTTGTAGGATTTTAAAGATGTATTTCCCAAAGAGGTACCATCAAGTCTACCCCCAATTAGAGAAATCAAGTATCATATTGATTTTATCCCCAGTGCTTCTTTACCTAATCGCCCTTCGTACCGCACTAACCTAGAGGAGACTAAGGAGATTAAATGACAAGTGCAAGAGCTGATGGACAAGGGATATGTAAGGGAAAGCCTCAATTCTTGTGTAGTGCTAGCGTTGCTCTTTCCCAAGAAGGATGGCACATGGAGAATGTGTGTTGATTGTAGAACCATCAATAACATAACGGTAAAGTATCATCACCCTATTCGTAGGTTAGATGATATGCTTGATGAGTTGAATGGCTCTACTATCTTTTTGAAAATTAACTTAAAAAGTGGCTACCATCAGGTTAGGATGAAAGAAGGAAATAAGTGGAAAACAATATTTAAGACTAAACATGGACTTTATGAATGGTTAGTTATGTCCTTTGATTTAAGTAATGCACCTAGCACATTTATAAGGTTAATGAATCATGCCTTGCGTGCCTATATGGGAAAGTGAATGGTAGTTTATTTTGATAACATTCTTGTGTATAACAAGACATTAAGTGAACATATAGATCATCTTACACAAATCCTCAATGTTTAAGAAAAGAAAAATTGTTCGGCAACTTAATGAAATGTGATTTTTGCATGGACAAAGTTGTCTTTCTTGGTTTTGTTGTGAATAGTGAGGTCATTGAAGTAGACAAGGAAAATATCAAGGCAATCCAAGACTAGCCAACCCCTACCACCATTGGACAAGTACAAAACTTCCATGGATTGGCGAGCTTCTATAGGAGATTTGTTAAGGATTTTAGCATAATAGTAGCCCCATTGAATGAGTTGACTAAGAAGAACGTGCCCTTCAAGTGAGGTGAAGCTCAAGAAAGAAACTTCCAAGCCATAAAGGAGAAGCCTACTCATGCACCAATTCTAGCCCTCCCAAAATTCAGCAAGACTTTTCAGGTGGAATGTGATGCAAGTGGAATCGGCATCGATGGGGTACTCATGCAAAAAGGTAAGCCTATTGCTTATTTTAGTGAAAGGCTTAATGGTCCAACTCTTAACTACTTTACATATGATAAAGAGTTGTATGCCCTAATTAAAGTATTAAAGACTTGATAGAATTATTTGTGGCCAAAAGAGTTTGTTATCCATTCTGATCATGAGGCTCTTAAGTATCTTAAAGGACAAAATGGGTTGAATTGAATTCATTAAGTCATTCCCTTATATCATCAAGCATAAGAAAGGTAAGGAAAATTTGGTTGTGAATGCACTTTTCCGAAGGTATGCACTTCTTTCTACTCTTAATGTTAAGATTCTTAGATTTGAGTTCATCAAAGATTTGTATATTGACGATACTGATTTTGATGAAGCTTTTAACAATTGTAAGTCTAATAGTGGATTTGATAAATTTGTCTTAAATAATGGGTTCTTATTTCGCTTAAATAAGCATTACATTCCTAATTATTCCATACGTGTAGATAAAAGAATCATATGTTAGAGGTCTAATGGGACATTTTGGCATTATTAAAACATTAGGCATATTGTATGAGCATTTTTATTGGCTTAGGATGCATAGAGATATTAAGAAATTTGTAGGAAAATGCATTGTGTGTCTTAAGGCGAAGTCAAAACTAAATTCCCATGGTTTGTACACACCACTTCCTATTCCTATTATACCTTGGGAAGACATTTCCATCGATTTTGTTTTACATTTACCTAGGTCTCAAAGGAATATGAATTCTATCTTTGTTGTTATAGACCATTTCTAAAAAATATTGTAGTTTACTGGATGTCACAAAGTTGATGATGCTTCTCACATTATTTCATTGTTCTTTAGAGAAGTTGTGGAACTTCATGGAATGTCAAAAACTATAATATGTGATCGAAGTGCTAAGTTCCTAAGATATTTTTAAAAGATATGATGAGGAAAGTTGAGAACCAAGCTACTTTTCTCAACTACATGTCATTCACAAACTGATGGGAAAACTGAGCTAACATGGACGGAAACAAGTGAGCCGAATTTGTCAAGCATATTCATGAGAAGGTAAAGCAAAATATAGAAAGAATGACACAACAATATACAATCTGTGCCAACAAGGGACAGAAGAAAATCATTTTTGAATTAGGAGATTTAGTTTGGGTGCACTTTCGACAATAGAAATTTCCAAATAAAAGGAAATCCAAACTCGTGCTAAGAGAAGATGGACTTTTTCGTATTCTTAAGCACATAAATGACAATACATAGAAGATTGATTTACCCGGCGAGTATAGTATAAGTGCTACCTTTAATGTTATTGATCTATCCCATTTTCTTGATACAAACTTTGAAGAGTCGAGAACAACTCCTTTTCAAGAGGAGGAGAATGATGAGTGCAAATGAGGCTTTGACTTTAAAGATCCAAGCCTGCTAGAGAAGGACCTCATCATGGACAGAGAAGGCCCAATAATAAGAGAAAGGATGAAGATATTGTAAAAAACTATTGGCATTATTTGACCCAAGAGGTTGAAAACAAAATAAATGAGGTATTTATCTCCTTTTCTTTAAGCTCAGGGTTGATTGGAGCCGCTTAGCTTGCACATAAGGAAACTAAACTAATATGCACAATTTGTGACCGTTAGAAGAGTTAAATTAATATATAATTAGTTATAATCAAAAGTAGTAATTTTTGTATTTACATAGTTTTCTAATTTGAAATTTTTATAATGAAGGCAAGTACAATATTTTAGCTAGTTGCTATCTAGTATATGAGAAATTATTTATCAGCCAAGTATCTATATGTATGAGCTCTCATTCATTATGTAATTCAACTTTTTGATATTGAATCATTTGAATCCAAAATGTGTTCTCCTTGTGAGGTAATTAACTCTTCTTTTCTCTCATGAAACCTTACTTTTGTTGAGCTAATATTTTTAATTTGATGATTTAAGTTTTCCAAAACCTCCAATTCGTGCTTCAACCTAGGTGAGTTGTGTAAATTGGTCTTCGAGTTTGTAGTTAGACGAATAGTCTAAGTAGTAGGTTATGTTTTCTTTTGTTAAGTAGCTATTTGCACCCGCTTGATTTTTAGCCAAATCCTATTTTTCAACATACGCCGAAAATTAGGACCACCCCCACACCACCCCGCCACCCGCTACCCACAAAACCCGCAGTTTTGTCAACATGGTTTGACAGCTCAAACAGTCTCAATGGTCATACCCCACCACACCAATGGGCAGCGAGGCTGTTTGGGCCAGTCAAGGCTGGGCTTCTGTTAATCAACCATCAGACCAAAACTAGGGTAGGCATTGAGTGACTTTGTTTCTTTTTTATCTTTTGAAGTTTTCTGCAAGTTATTCGAGTTATCCAGTTTGTGGGATGCTTGAGTGGCTTGAACAATACACAAATGACATATCAGCAAAGATGGCATCAGTATCCTTTAGATTCAACTACATTATATGTCGGGATATTCACCCTAGAGGAAAACCAGAACATAATGACTAATGAAGCAGTAAATGTATAGGTTTAACTTTCTGGATGTCAAACAGAATCTTCAGTTGCTTTCTACGTTCCTTTAAAATGCAAAATTCACAGATGATAGCAATGAAGCATTTATCATTGGCATAATTCAAACACAAAAAAATGAGTCAGAGAGAGCACAGATAGTCTGAGATTTATTGGGGTTGCATAAGCTGCGAGTTTTGCATGAAGAGAAAAAGGAGGAACCCCTTGACAACTACAGGTGGTAGCAAGGACCATTGCTTGTCAAAGTCACCAGACTTCAGGGCGGAGTTCCCCGCTGGCAGGTGGGACCCAACGACCGGAGTGGTACACACTCTCTCCGACCTTCCACCCAGGGACATCCTTCATCACTTCAGCCTCATACTCAAGATACTTCTTCCACTCCTTCACAAACCTGTTCAAAATAGACAAAGAACAGGAAAGAAGAATTAAAAACCACTCCTGAGCTGAAAGATGACTCATTCATAGAGGACTGAATTTTACCTCTCATCCTCTTCAGCTTGGAGGACAGGTAGAATTTCCCTCCGTGCAGCATATTTTTCTTCCTTAAGCGCCCTACAGATTTGAAATGCGAGTAATTTTCAATAAGATGCACATCAAAGAGTCAAGATGCAGCTAAAACCATGTCTAAAAACAGGTAGCTACATCACAAGAAAATAACTGGTACATGCATCTGATCAAAAAGTAACACATATAATACACTTCTCCCCAATGGAACAGTAAAACAAGCCAACAGTCGTCATTTCACTTCTCTCCACAAGGAAAGAGAGGAAGCAATGGAAAACATCTCCAAGAAATCATTCATAAATTTCTTCTGACACATGAAAGGAGAGGTAATAGCTACTCCAACAAGAATAAGATCAATATTTCGGCTCATGATCAAAAGCGATTTAACTTAATCAACTCTCACTAAAGTACAGGATAAATTTAGCATATTATATAAGTAAAGGATTATAACAAGTTAGGCGCCAAGAAGAAAAATCTAACAAGTTTAAAAGTGTAGGTCCCGATATCTTGAGTGAACATCAGATTCAAGAACCTACTTACTATCCATGGGGCTAAAATACACAACACAGTCCATAAATTGCCTTGTAAAAACAACCATATCTTTAAACAAAAGAGGCAAAAAACATTCCTCAAGAGAAAACTTTTCTAAATCAAGAAACCACCACAGACCATTGCATTTGAGAAACAGACTCTCCCACAATGACCCAATAAGGTGGCTCACACCTAAGCACATCAGCTAGAGACCAACTGAACCTTATTCATCTTTCCTCTAATTACCTGGTCTAATATCGATATGTAGTTGAGGCACCTCTACTATATTTGTCAGTTTTATTCAGGGCTAGCCATGAGAGCAAAAAGATGCTTCAATGGCCTGAATGTTTAATTGAGTTTCTTGCCTCAGTTGAGTATTTTTTTTCTTAAGCATTCAATAAAGAAATTGCTTTAGCTTCACATCATGTACAAAAATTAGCTAAAAGCAAGCATGAGCATGTACATAAATTAATCATGATTACTAAATAGTAAGAACCCCCAATACCCTCTATACACTACTTAGCTATCCCAAAAGTGGTCAATTGAGAGGCATCCTTATCCCTTCAGGTGGTTGAAAGGGAGGACCAAGATAATTGCAACTCATGATGTTCAACTGACTTCACTATGGGCATAACCACTATGTAGAGTTACGAGATATGGTGCATCAAGCAATTAAGGTGGAGCAGCAACTACAGAGGAGAAATCGTATGAGGAGAAACGATGAGTCCTCCCCTTCTAGCTCCCGGAAGCAAAATTCAAAATGTGATCCCTCATCTATTTCGGGAACCAAGGAGACTGATTTGAAGAAAGGGGAGAAGTCAACTACCCCTATTAAAAAGGTTCAAGCACGTTGCAGAACCGGGACATTCAATGCTCCAGGTGCCAAGGAAGAGGGCACATCTCCAGTGAATGCCCCAACAAACGCACCACGATCATCTCCAGGAAATGCAGGTGCTGATTTTACCCTCATCCATAGTGCTGACGAGAGAGAGCCATTTCTACAACTCTTTTAACATTATTTTTTTAAGCATTCTATTAAAAATTTCATTAATCACACACAACTAAGGTTCATAAAGACCTGTACAAAAAAATGGGTCGAATAAAATTATTTAGCTTGAACGTTACACCGCACTCATCCACCCTCATGCTGTTCCCCACTCACATAGGATCAGCATGCTGTAGGTAGCGAAAACTAGCATTGGCATGTTGCACAACCATCAAGCATGTTAGCACATGAATTTGCTATGACATGCAGTTGACTTATCCAAATAATTTTTTTTGAGCATTAAATAAAGAAACTTCATTCACTTCATACCAAGAAGTTGCACAACATGTACAAGAATTAGCTGAAGCTATACAGAGGCATCAGCGTGTACATCAATAACTCATGATTAACAAACAGTGAGAACCCCCTATACCCCGCCATACACTTGACTAATTCAGATAAATTTTCTTGAATCACCAAATATGTCTTTGGCTTATTCAAATAAATTCTTACAAACTGACCAAATATAATCTCCTGCAATTAGTGGTTTAGTTTCATTCTATTTTCCTTTTTACTGCTTAAAATAAATTTGAACTTGAAGAGGAGTGCAAGGTTTGATTGCCACTCATGCATAGTACTAGTTTAACAAAACAATCAAAGGCACACACCATAATAGGGCAAACTTTTTGTAGTTTCAAAATTACAACATGGAGGAGCTCAACAACCGAAAACCGCAATGGTTCTAGAACAATTGAATGATTTCAGTTTACACTCAGGACAGACTTCATAAACTATGAGAGATACCTCTAAGCCACTCAATAACACCATTCATGACAATAGTTTAATATGCTTCCAGTTATTTTTAGTCTACCTACACATTAGGCATCACTGTGCTATTAAAATTATTATGTGTCTTCTGCTTATACACCTTACCAACTCACTATCACATTAATGAGGCTACTGTATTGAGTAACTCTGCAGAATTTCTAGAACAACTGGACATATGAGATCTTAATTCTCATTTTCACTATATACATTAGTCTGACTGTCAGATCAATTGCTTATGCTTCCCACACCTTGAATCAGTTCCATATTTTACAGCACATTCACTTCACCTTAAAGAAATTTAAACTAGATGTTCTATAGATTTTAACCAAAGAAAAGCTCTTAGATCCAGTGTTCAGATAAACAATAATATCATGCTGAGTCCATTGGCAGCCTTAACTTCACAAATGCAATTTGACACATTGGTTGTTTAACAGAAGGTGAACAAATTTCAATAGGTGAAAAAAAAATATAAAAGGCCCATAAGTTAAATCAAATGTAATCACTTTATATTGGCTAAAGCCTTCAACCAGCACTCCATGTATTCGTTAAACAGGATTCAAAATCCCTTTGCAGTCCAATCCAAATCATGAATATTGACACTTTTCTCGTTAAAATCGGTCGACAACATACTCAGAATCCAAAGAAACGCAAGTGGTACAGTTACCCTATCTCAAATTAGGGCACCAAAAGACAGGCTGTATAAGTTGACTTACATCAAACAATGAATTCAGGAAAACATAGACGAGAAACAACAGCTGTGTTTCATCCAACAAGTGCCGATCGACGGGACGAACCTGCGGATCTTGTTGCCCTGGCCCACCTGGTACATGCCCCAGGAGAAGGCGCCGAACGCGGCCAAGAAGATGGCCATGGCGCTGGGCCCCGTATTGGGGATCCGTCGGGCATACCGGACTGGAGCGAAGCCACCGGGCGGCGGGCCGTCCTGGAGGAGAGGCATGTCTTTCACGCTAGCCATCCCTGGCTTCTTCCTTATCATCGCTTCCGTCATCTTTGCTCTGTAGGCGAGTGAACAAATCAGCCTCTGAACTCGGAACGTAGCTTAAGGAGTAGGGATCACAGAAAGGGAATTGTGTTGGGTAACAAAGCGGGGCTCCAGCCTCCAGGGCCGGGAAAGAAGGAACCAACGGCGACGGTGGCATTAAACGACGCCGTATGCCATTTATTTATTATTTGTTTATTTATATACTTATTTATTTTGAATAAGCATAGGATTCTTGATTAAAAGATGCCAGAAATTATTATTAGCGTTAGAAATATACCAACTTTTTATCATTTTTGTGTATTTTGGGACGGACATTATTTTTCTTAACAAGATAAATACTAAAATTTCATTTATTTATCCCCTTTGGCATGTTATTCGCTTTTTCATACAAAATCAATACATTGTCTGAAATTGCTATTATACTTTTAACAAGTTTAATGGCCGAGACTCGAACTTGTTTGTCGAATTTTAAGGGATTTCAACTCATTTTTAAATGTTTTCTTATAGTTAGTTAAAATCATGAATTGGGTTCTTTGCAAAGAAAGCCTGTACTTTGGTATTTATTTTCTTGAGTTTGCCCATTGGAGAAGAAAGTTGACTATATTTTCCTCGCCATTATCTTTCTCCATTCAAAATATTAGGATCGACAACAATAATGAGAGGGAAGTAGGTTCCATATGGCCCCAATAATTAGTGGATTGGTAGTTGTCATACATTGCTGCTTAAAGAATGGTCTATGGTCTTCATTACCGAGTGCTGATTGTCATCAACCGAAGCGTCAACGGACGTCTGCGATCCCCATTTGCGAGAGCTGCACTATCTTGCCTACCTCCGGCAAGGTAGAAAAATCAATTTTTGTATTGCAAGCCGATACTTTATTACGTAGTAATAATAAATTAGAACTTGCCGAATAGTCTATGATGTGGTTCTTACTGACCCGTGATGAACCTAACATCAAATATGATAAGAACGGCATCAACTTGCAATAAAACCCAACACCAAATATGAAAAAGAACCCTAAGAACTGCAAAAAAACGAGTTTAAAATAATGAACTTTGATCCATTACCTAATGAGGCAAGAACCAAAATTACAGATCAAGAAAGACGCCACACCAAAAATCCCACGAACTATAGAGTCAAAGTAATAAGTTCGGTTATAGAACGACACAAAATAACTTGATAAGTTCTAAATATTTTCAAGAACCAAGAAGAATAATATATTTCTTCTCACCGGTGTGTATCCGAATTACCCTAATCTAAATAACTCAAAGGTATTTATAGTGTCAACATAAAGAGGAAATCAAATATACTAAATATATTCAAAAGATATCTTAGAGATAGATATCCTAAAATATTATATTGTAAATATATTTTATGATATATTCAAATATCTAAATAATATCCTATGAGACAAAATAAATCTTTCTAAATTTGAGAGCATCCTTAAATAGGTATAGTTGCCAGCAAGCTTCTAGAACTTCTGTTAGACTTAAATTAAGTTGACATGACCCTACAGCTCACAGGAATTTTCTTCAATGGGCTAAAATATATGCTCTTGTGCCATAAGCTCTTGAACAAACTCGTTGAGTACCTCCTTGAACTTCTTAGCTCGTGCCCTTGTAATTGGCCCAATTGGAACTTAAATAGGATCCATGGAAGTTGACCTGAGTTATGTATCATTCTCCCCCTCTTTTGAAGAATTTGTCCTCAAATCGTTACCTGCATCAAATGGGGATAGATCATAAATGTTAAATGTTGAACTAATTTTGTATTCACCTAGTAAGTCCAGCTTGTAGGCATTATTATTGATACGCTCCAACACTTGAAATGACCCATTACCCCTTGGATGCAATTTCGAATGCCTTTTCTTAGGGAAGCATTCCTTTCTCATGGGCATTTATAACCATCATCCTCCTATTTGGACGTTGGCTAGCTATGTGTCCCCTGCCTTGACATTTGAAACACTTCACATCACGATCCCGAGTAGTGGAAATATCATAATTACCTTGAAGATCATGACGGGCAATCCAAGATTTGGGCTCAAACTTTGGCTTTTGAGGTGTAGAGGTTTCTGGTTTGATCTCCCTATTTGAAGAGTTCGACTTCCAAGGAATATTTCTTGGGTTGGGAGCTGCTCTAGTTCCACTTCTCCTCTTGAGCCATTGCTCCACTTTGATTGCCATGTGCATCATGTCTTCCAATTCCACATAGTAGTGCATCTTGACTCTATCTTGAATCTCTCAGTTTAATCCAAACAAGAACCTAGCCATTGTCGCCTCTCGATCCTCCTCCACATTAGCTCGAATCATTGCAACCTCCATTTCCTTATAATAGTCTTCAACACTCCGGTTCCCTTGCCTAAGACCTTGTAGCCTCTTATGCAGCTCCCGATAGTAGTAACTTGGGACAAATCGCTTTTGCATTACTGCCTTCATCTCTTCCCATGTTTCTACTAGGCATTTTCTATTCCGTCTCCTGCTTAAGACAAGCTTATTCCACCAAGTTATAGTGTAATCTGAGAACTCTATGACAACAAGCTTTACCTTCTTTGCCTCAAAGTAATTGTGGCAATAAAAAATAAACTCCATCTTTTTCTCCCATTCAAGGTATGCCTTTGGGTCATATTTGCCCTAAAATGCTGGAATTTTCATCTTAATGTTGCCCAAATTGTTGTCTTCTCTGCTCCAAGCTTCTCTGAATTTGATTTGACATCCAAACCTTCCCTGGTATTTAGCTTCCTCCTCCAACTCGTCGTCCTCCCATGACTTGCGTTGGCCTAGCAGCCTATTGGGGATGTCGCATGGCAACTCTCATGGTGTTCTAACTTCTACTCGATCCAACCTCTCTTGAATGGGCTCCAATTCAAGTTTCAACATCCGCCTCATCTCCCCTAGCAATGCTTGCATTTGTAAGTTTGGAATGGTTTGTTCTGTAGTATTTTCAGCAATTTCCCTTTGTTCGTGAGCCATATCCAAATACTGAAAACAACGTTAGTTCGAGTATATAAAGGAAAGGACCTCACCACACTCCCTTACATGTGTCACTCTAAAGTTGATTCACTCAGTTCACTCGTGTTTCTCCCAAAATATTTGGCTTTTACCCTCTAATGTGCACACCACTCTTGCTTTTTTCCACTTGTATTGCTTTCTTCGGTTCTTAATTCAACTCAAGAAACCTTACCAAGAAATTTGCAGCAATTCAAGAAGGAATCCAACCAAACGAATCACCAAGAATGTTGATTTCCATAAAGGAAATAAATAGAATG
>CXYZ01007407.1:619814-653281 GCA_900006705.1 Sonneratia caseolaris
ATTTTTTTTTTTACTTTTGCAACAAGTAGAATCATGAATCAAAAAAGGTCAAAAGAAGAAAGAAGAATCTATAACAAACATGAATTCAATCAAATCCAAGATTGTTGAAAGAAAATTGAATCCCAAAGATCAAGAAAAGGATAGATAAAACCTATCTTAGAACCCAAAGCTTTGATACAACTGACGTGATTCTTACCGACCCGTGGTGAAATCCAATATCAAATATGATAAGAATGTCACCAACTTCCGATAAGACCCAACATCAAACATGGAAAAGGACCCCAAGAACTGCAAATAACAAGTTTGAAATAATGAATTTTGACCCGTTACCTAATAAGGCAAGAACCAAAGTTACAGATCAAAAAGGATGCCACACTAAGAATCCCACGAACTATAGAGTCAAAGTGATAAGTCCGGTTATAGAACGCCACAAGATAACTTGACAAGTTCTAAGTCTTCTCAAGAACCAAGAAGAATAATATATTCCTTCTCACCAGTGTATCTGAATTACCCTAATCTAAATACCTCAAAGGTATTTATAGTATCAACATAAAGAGGAAATCAAATATACTAAATATATCCAAAAAATATCATAGAGATAGATATCCTAAAATATTATAAGATTTTCTAAAATATTATATTATAAAGATATTTTAGGATATATCCAAATATCTAAATAATATCTTATGAGACAAAATAAATATTTCCCAATTTAAGAGTATCCTTAAATAGTTATAGCTGCAAGCAAGCTTCTAGAACTTATGTTGAACTTGAATCAAGTTGACATGACTCTACAGCTCAGAGGAATTTTCTTCAATGGGCTCGAATGTATGCTCTTGTGCCATAAGCTCTTAAACCAACCCATTGAGTGCCTCCTTGAACTTCTTAGCTCGTGCACTTGTAATTGGCCCAATCGGAACTTGAATAGGATCCATAGAAGTTGGCTTGAGTTCTACATTAGTCTAGTATTACTTTATTATAATTTGGTTAAGATGGATGCAAGTTTTAAGCTATTTTTACGTTATGATGAAAAAATGTGTTCTTCATTATGTGTGGGTTGAAGTTGTTTCATCATGGATGGCTCCGATAGAGTGCTCTAGATAGTATACTTAATGAGTATATTACATCCTTAGTAATCAATAGACATTTGAAAAAATAGTATGAAATTCCTAAATTGTAGTTTTGCCACTATTTTAGTTGAGGTTAGATGAGATAACTGAATTTTGAGGATGGCTGAACTTAGGGTAAAACATGCTGCTTTTTATCCACGTTGATATTGAATACGATAAATAAGAATTTGATGCAAATTTGGATGCTTCTAATGAAGGGTATGCTATTGAAATGTCAGGTAAAAAAGGGTCTGCAAGGATCTACTAGTGTGAAGGAAGTCAATTTGAAGAAGAAGCATAACTAACAATATGATGATTTGCATTTATTTTGCGAATGATAAAGAAGATGAAAAACTGAATGCAACATTGCTAAAGAGGAAAAGTTAGAAGTTTAAGTAGAATGACAGGTAAGAGTAGTGAAGGAGATGGGGAACAACTTGAAGAATCAGTGATGAAGCCACAACTCCGCAAACCAGTAAAGAAGAAGATATACAGAAGAAGCAGAGGCATCAAACAAAAGGAGACGGATTATTGTGGTTGAACAAAGGTTTTAGTTTGAGTTGTAAAACCAATTTCTGCGAAAGGTTTGACATTTTGAGAAGCTTAATAACTTATCCTACCTTCAAAAGTGATGGAATTATATGATCAGTTGTCGGGTAATATGCCGCCCTGACGACAATTATGTAGCTTCTTTAAGAGAATTTTTAAAAAATTACTAACATTTCCCCGATTTCAAGAATAAAACCATCTAACATTTGATAGTCATTATTTGCACAAAATTCAATTCAATTAATCGGTAGTGATAAGGCAACAAACCACAAAGCATATCATAGGTGGAGTTCCACTTGGTAACACACTTTAGTTTTAAATTTTATAACTAATGTCATTCCCTTGGCAAATAGCCTTAAATTCTTGTGTTTTAAGTCTGGAAGTTCTAATAAAATTAATAACATATCGACGGGTTTCAAAATTTCTTTAATAGCATATATATATATATATATATATATATATATATCATATTGTACACACAAATTTTAAATATCGCATGATATTGCTTATGCAAAAATATCTCGTCTAAAATGGGATTTATTACTTATTTAAGTGATGTAAAAAACCTGGTATTATTACTAACATTATAAAAAAAATATACAAAAAAAATCTTATTTAAAATATTAAATTCATGATAAACTGAAATTATTATTCGTGCAATGTAGGTAGCAATACGTGGAAATTCAAATCGTTTAAAAGCTATTAGCCTCTCTGTAAAATTCTATCATTATCTACCCAAAGACATCTAACACAATCTAATGATCCTGTGCCTTAATGCTCTCCAATGATCAAAAGTAAGAGAAAATCTGTAAGTAGATGAAAGAAAAATTCCTTTTAAAATTTATTTAACTTCTTCAAATAATCTAAATGCTCTTGCCCGTATTTGGTACTTAGAATATTTAAGCCAAGCTGGTTGGTATCATGACATCATTCGATTATATGAATCATATTCAACTTCTGTGAATGCTAAATTTTTATCAATAATCTAATTTGCTACATTCAATTTTAATTATTTTTTAATCAGATCTGTATGGTCCCGTGATGTTACTTTGGGATGCGATTTATAATGCCTAGTAAGTGTGCCTAATCCATTCCCGGGTTTGTGTACGTATGATTTTTTTACATACTTTACATGTAACTTAATGAGTATCCATAGTGTAATCAAGTATTCCCCAAAACAACAGATTTTCTCTTCTTATTAGATGTTTCAGTGGCATCGGATATTTGTATTTGTTGCTGTGGTGGGTGCGCAATACTTTCTTCCTCACCCGAAATAAAAAAGCCAGATCATCGACAACATTCTCGTTAAGATAGATGTGAGGACGAGCCTAAATATGAATTGTGTGTCGTTTCTCAAATGCAAAGATTGAACAAAAATAACCAAAGGACTAGCAATGCAAACTCAGATTTACCTGGTGAGATCAAAGTGCGGATGACCATCGATGTTGTTGAATTCGTCTGTGACCACGAGCATCGATGCTGACACTGTAGTTGCAAAATTAACTGTAGTAGCGGAAGAGAGCTTGGATTTGAGAGAATCGGAGAGAGTTCAGAGAATTAGAGTTTTCTTGAGAGTGAGTAATTGAAGCGATTTAAGGAATATTTATACGATTTGGGGTTTCGGGGGAGGATGGGCGGTGGGGGGCGTGGAATTGAAAGAAAACCAAAGGTAGAAGGATTATAAATTAAAAAAAAAGAAAAGAAAAGAGTTGTGAAATTAAAATTTGAAGTGAAGGATCAAATCGACCATTGCTAAAAATAAACTCCGAGCTGGTGCAGTCTGGGCTGGCCATAGTTCAACGGGTCGTTTCTACACTACCCACACCGGAACAGCCCTCCTAACAGTACTATTTCAGTCTGGACCGGGTAAGATATTTATTTTCAAAGATCATAGATAACACAAAAAATAAAAATAAAAATAAAAAGAAGATAAAGAAGTTCATAATGTGGCCCCGAGCAAAGCCAGCATTTCCGCCTTAACAATGATATATGCATTAACAGGGAAATTGACATTGGTAGTAAAGGAGAGTCCTCTGTTGGACTACAGCCCATTAGCACAGAGACGGTCCCCCATTGCCCCTGGTATTCTATCCGGCTTGAGCTTGTCATCACGTTGGTAACATGTGTCGATTGAGGCAGATCATTTTGACTATAAATTAATGTTCAGTACAAGACATTCATCATACAACAGCCGGAGTCCAAAGAAGGCAGCAGCTGTGGCTGTTCCAACTGCACAAAACTGATGCCCGTACAGACTTCCAGTAGCAGCAGAGCATGAGAGGCACAGCTCGGCACGGCTTGCTTAACAAACAACACTAGAAAAGAATAGACTGCAAAATACACAAGTGGAAGTGGAGCCGAAACCAAATTTTCTGGCATCCAGTGGAAAGAGCTGGCGTTTACTTTCTTTGAGTAAATGAAGAGCTCCACGACTCACACCTAAAATGTATATGATAAAAACTATAATGCCACAGAAACACTTTCTTTCTATGTTCAAGCACATTAAGGAGGGGCAATCAAGAAATGTAAGTGAAATGAACACTGTATATTAAGAGAATGTCAAGGGAGCAAACCACACAAGTGCCGTATATTAAAAAAAACAATTTCAAACAATCAATCACAAAACCTTTGGATTTTATTGCTATGGGTTTTGCCGATCAGGAGATGCATCCAGATAGGAACTGATGCCAATTCATCATATTACTGGATTAAAACTGGTGCCAACATATCTTCCACGCTTCCCCTCGTCTTTGGTTCTTATATACTGTTATGGTGCAGTTAAATAAATGTTACAAGTGATTTCAGTAAATATTTGCCTCTGTGTGTCTTCTGAATTTTGTCCCAGCCTTAGGCACTCTGCTCACGATCTTGCCATCTTCCAGGTTGAGCAGTTTGGTAATTTGACCTCACTTTCTGAAAAAGCAAAAAAGGGCTCATGATACATTCTAAGAAACAACCACAAAATGTTGAAGCTTATCTGGAATATGGTCCTCCTCCCTTTTTACATTATTAAAACATGAGATTCACATAAAGCACGAAAATGTTATCCAGCTCATATGGTGACTAAAGCATTTATAATTTGATTAACTCTGAAAAGTCAAAAGAAAACCCTTCATTTGAGGAAAAAAAATTCAGATTTACATTTTTAATAAACACAGCAGGTAATAGGGCGGTGACCCACGCATTAGAAACTAGGCTCAACTCAACTTTTATGATCTATATGTTTCACTATCATCTTGAAGTTCGAAGAAAACAGTACCAAAGCAATTTCTTATATTTTCCTCGTGGAAAAACTAAGCAGATAACAGATTCCTCCTTCTCAGTTTCTGTGCCAAAAAATGACAGCAAACGATACTGAGAAAATCATGATCCACATAGCCCACATACCAGTGATATTAAATGTTCAGAATTTGAAGATCATTGTTCCTGTCGAAGTTTCAGGTATGCCAGCTATCAAATTTTTTAAATGTCATGAGGCCCACACTACCACCCACCCCCATCTTTCCATCCAAGTTTTACCCAGAGCAGTCTTTGGAAAAAGCAGCAATAAAACATGCTCAGTAAGTATATCAAACAAGTCTGATTAAACTGATTTAATTTAAACCGATTAAACTCAATGGGTGGCATTGCAAATTGTTACAACTGTGCATCCAAAGCATATATACCTCTAGTAGGGTGATGTAGTAGAAGTCCTCCATATGCTGCATAAGTGCACTTCCATCTCTAATGGAACGGTATATGTTTATTTCAGTTTGCAGAATCTTTTCTATAAGCACCTTTTCCCCTTTCATCTGCACAAAAGAATGCAAGCAAGCACTTTAATAATGGTCCATCTCATATGAAGGAAAAATGGAGCACAGCCCTGGAAAATCAAATAAACAATCCTAAGGCGACACTCACTGTCTTAGCATATAACATTGGATATAAAGCCACAATCTTCTGCATGTATCCATGCAAATTCATTCCATACAAAATATTTCAACCATTGTTCCAAGTAGTAGTGTAGTACAAGCAAAATCATCAGTTGTTAATATCTCAGCTACTTTCAAGACTTTTCTATTATGGAGTGGCTGAGCATTGGGATTCATGAATAGGGAATAGATTAGTAAGCTGCTCATAAGCTAGAGGTCAACTCCAGAATGCGTGTCTCATCAACAAAAGGGATGTCATTAGTCTTTTGTCCAAAAATGGTATGCAATAGCTTGAATATCAACATAGCAGGAAGAACAAATTTCTTGGCCAACAAAAAGAGGAGTTTGCCTGACTTGCTGCAAGATTTTCCTCAGTGTATGTTCAGTTTGAAATTTTGAACTTAAAAAGTCACCCAGCTGCACTCTTTCAAGATTGAAAACAATTGGTACAGCAATGAAATGAAGTTATATATAATAGAGAAAAGAAGTGAACAACCTCAGGACAGGCAAGATTTTAGAGAATAATACCACACTAATATAAGAGTAAAGTATACCTAACTTATACATAGAAACCAACCATGCCTGAACACCAAGCATGCGGCACTTATTCAGTAACTGTAGAGAGACTTACAAACTCGGAAACAAGAACATCAGGTGTAGCCTCTCCAACTATGTCTCCTTGGTATCCATCACCCAACAGCTCCATGTTTATCTGTGAGACCACAACAACAGGCTAATGTATAAGGTGTAGTCAGCAAGCCTATATATTTAGATGGAAAAAAATCTGTCCTCAACTCCACTTTATAAAAGATAGAATATGTATGAGGACGAATATGACCAAAGAAGCAGGCTACATTGAAATGGTAGTATACGTAAATTTTGTGGTTTATTTAATAGCTGAATCTTCTAATCATATGATCCATTGTCTAGGTTCAATAGTCAATGAGGCACTAATATGTGTTCAACTTGCACAAAAATGGCAAAAAAAGTCTAAATATATTATCCTGATAGTTCTCTTTTAAACTAAAGAAAAGAGAAAGTGGCATTAATGGAATTATATCATTTTAAATAACTACGCACCAGCGCATCCTTAATATCTCCAGCAGCCAAATATACAGGCTGTGCAACATGACAATAACCCATCAAACGTGGCACCGTTGGTATAATATCTCTATGATTTACAACCCTCCAACTGTCTTTGACTTTCTGGAAGGAGAGCATGCAAAGCATCAATCAGCATCTTGTGATCGTATCAAAGTGAAATGAAAAAGAAAAAAACAGGGAAAGCAAGAAACCATACTCAAAATTGTAAATAAATATATAGGACAAATTTCATTACCATTATTTTGCACATGTTCAGCACCTATGTTTAAAGTTGATTTATGTCATGATTCATGACAAGGTGAATATGGAAAAGTAAATCTGCAGGTTATATTGTTTGCTAAGAATTTAAAGAAACTATTCCACTTCAGAAATTACCAGTGTCATAAAGATGACCACAAAGTTGGTCTCTAATGTATGCCATTTTCTATTACCTCATTGTAGAGTTCAGCAAATCTCTTATTACCAACTCTGGGAGATCCAAAGTTATACATAGTCACGGATATCACTCCACACCTAACATACACAATATATAATATAAATAAATGCAATTAGAATGACAAATATGAATGAAATGATTCAGTCAGGTTCATGTCCCAATGAACACTAAATACACAATTTGAAGAATAACTTAGTGATATGAAGAGTTTAATGATGTTAAACAACAAGGCTCTTCAATAAAACTCCAGGAATCCCAACGATCTGTTAGAAAGACAAGTAAGCATGATGCATGCTTCTATTGCAATTATCCAATCATGTATATGTCCGAAAAAAAAATAATCCTTTTGTCTATTTTACGCACCTAGCAAAGTCCAAAATTTCATCACTAGCTGATACATATTAGGTCAGTCATACGTGACAGCATTAAAATCACAATGATTATTTGGATATGTTGGAATCTAAAGCACTTAGAACATCAACCAAAAACACTATTGCACGCAACTTGACTTGGAAAGTACTTCTTCCTGAGAAGTGCCAGCCGCAATTACATGCATCACATAGAGAGCCAAGAGAAACAAGTGAAATAGACAAAATCATCTGTAGCATCTCCATCTCATAACATTGCAAGGCTTACAGCAAACACCCTCAACATTCAGAAATTATCAACAGAATAATCTTTTATACCACACATACAACACATTACATAATTCATAAGCCCAACAAAATTCTGCTTCTAAATACATGCCTTTTAACTTTAGTCTACAAACTCGGTTACTGATTCAACCTCAGGAGGTTCCATGGAAAGTGTGAAAGAGGAAACTTACTTTGCTAATTGACTAGATGAGAGCTCCAGAGCAAGAAGAGTGGCCAGAGCACCCCCCAAACTATGACCAGTGACATAAACATGCCACTTGCACCATGAATCAGTGGCACCATCCCTGTATAAACATAAAGTACAGCCTCCTAAACTAAGAAAAAGCAATAACTTGTGACAGAGTTGCAATATTTTGAATAACTCTTCCCAAAAAAATATGAATACGATTTGCAGATATGAGGAAATAGAAATAACAAGAGATGAAATGACAATTAATCATAAATAACAGAGAGACCCGATCTCTGTTGCCTCAGTCTTTTGCAACTGTAGGTGAGTCTGCTGGTTGCTGCACCCCAACCCCCAACCAGCACACTCCAGACACCTTCCTTTCTCTTAGTTCTTTTTAAAATCTTTTTCCAATGATAATCATTTCAATTGTTCTTTTTATAAAGGTGATGATCTTACACCCTGCCATGTGGGACTGACATGGAGTAAGACGCTTTGCGAGCACAATTAAAATATTAAAGAAAAAAGATGCTTTGCAAGCACCATTAAAATAATAAAGAAAAAGAAAACTCCCACAATAACATGAAGGAGGAGCAAACTTGTATTAGTTTCTGGAGATCTACATTGAACCAGACCTAGCTTGAACATTTTACAGCCTCAATATCAAATTAATTCTTCAACAACTTATATTACCATTGCCTTCACCATTACTAGGTACTGAGGAGGAGAATTAGGTTGGCCAGTATTGGAGCCAGTCTTCGGTATGATATCTAATTCCTACTTGGACTAGTATACAATGCCAGCCTCTAATATAGTGAGATGAATGTGCCTGCCTAGATGCAACCCAGACAATAAATTTTACAATGAAGCCCCATATAGTTATTTTTACTCAACATTGGGATTTTGAGTTTGCACAAATTTCAGAATAATGGTGCCTGGGGATACTATGAAATGAGATGCACTCATAATTTTTTTTCGAAATAAAGAAATTTTACTGAAAATTCCATGAAAAACATCTTACGCCAATGAGTAGAACTTTAAATTGGTAAATTGGAAATATTGTCAATGCGGCACAGTTAATGTAAACACAATTGAAGATGACAGAAGGTACACAAGGAACAACATACATGAAACCAATAGCCATTTTGAGGAGTGATATGATTCTTATCCTGACTGAATCATATGCACTTAAAAATCCACTATGCACCTGAAAGAACCAATAAGTTAGCAACTGGTTACTACATTCACATAGTAGCTAGTCATCATCTAATCCCCATGATTATATTGCAACATGCTATATTGCACTATGGATACAATTGCATACTTGAACCTCTTGCTTGAAGTCTCCACCTATTCTTTCAGGGTTCAACCTACACAAGTAAAACACATGTATTAAGCTGATTATAACAAGAGTTACTTTGTACTAACCTTTATTCAAAATTCACACCACAAAACAAGGAAATATCAGTAATATGAACAGGTCCAAAAGATACTTCTAGCCAACCCATCCTACACCACCACTGAAAACCAGAGATCAACTTAAAGCTCATCATAGTTACATTTTCTAGGTAATTTCGCAATTTTTAAGAGGGATAAAAAACTATTCCATGGTTTCTTCCTAACCTGGAGCACAACTAAAGCAATGTAGGAAAATTCTCCTTAACAATGAAAGGTGGTGCATTCATGTAACAGTAGAAAGGTTGCCCGTTACAATGCTGGAAAAATATGTGGAAATTCTCCTTAACAACAATTGAATCATGAGATAAGAGACTAAACCAATAAAAAAATATATCAGAGTTCTTGCAACATCGTAAAACCTCAAAGTCATACCAAGAATATTAAGCATCTGAATATATCTAAAAATAGGAGCTGAAAGATATATGATCTATAACTACAGAAAGAGATGATATATGTGATGCCTGGAGAAATTTTTTTTTTTTTTTGAGTAGTTAAGAGATTAACTTCATTAATACCACATCAAGAAGATGCATAAAACCATATACAAAAACTTAGCTAAACAAACTTAAGCCTACTCATAGCTAACATTGAGAACCCCTATACAATTAAACAGTCTAAAAGTGAAGGATCTGTCCATAATCAATCACAAAAGGTTGGTTTATTGCAGTACCCAGCAGGAGCTAGCATCAGATCAGTCCGCAAATCCTTCCACCTTGACTGAAAAGGATAAAAGGTTATGTCACTTAGTATAACCCATAGGCTTGAAGGAATCCAGAAGTTCTAAATCTGCCTACTTGTTCTGTCCCCCTGAAAGCAATAACTAATCTTCTCCTGGCAGTATCTCGCCAAATTGCCACCTGCAATGACCTTAAGCTTAGAAAGACATCATATAGGCCACAAGCCAGAACCATACCAAAACCAGCAGCCACAAAATGACAAGTCATTTTTCAGTTGGTTCAATGTATCATTTCCTAGGAGGGAAAATCCATCATTCCAAAAAAGCAGATCTACTAACAATATAGAGAAATTACCTGTGTATCAGTGGATGCATTATCAAGAAAACAAATCTTTTCAAATTCAGATTTGATGAAACTGGGATGGCCTAAAGATGTGGCAAGCATTGCCCATGCTTCCATAGCACTTTCTGCTGTAGAGAAGAGGGCTCTCATCTCCTCAGCTTTACTGTCATCCAAATATAACGTGTCTTGTGAGCTATCAAGCTCCCCACTCTGAAGATAAGAAGAGACACCATTGTAATTTCTGGGTTCGTCTTTCCCTAGAAGCTTCCCCTCCTTATTTAACTCAGAGACTGTTGCAGTCAAAACCATCAATGCTCCTAAAACTGAATCAGTTTGTCGTAGCAGGTCCTCTGTCACCTTCTTTATCTCGGGAAGTGACAATTGTATGCCACTGACTGAAAGAGAGCCACTTGTCTTTTTACTATCAGTATCTGGGCTTTCAGGACTTGCCAGACCTGATTCAACATAGCTTGCTTCTGCAATATTTCTTGACTGCAAACCAATATTATTCAATAGATCAATTCCATCCCACTTTGCTTTCTCCGGAGCTGGGAGACCAAGTTTCTGAACAATACTCTGATTTATAATATTAGTTAAATTCTTCCAGAATTTCTTATCAGATTGAGTTGCTCTTTCAAGTTGTGTTTCTATCTCTGAACTATCATTGTTGAGCAAAGTTTCTTCATTATTCATCTCTTTAAATGAGCATTGGTTGTTGGAAGAGCTCAATGGACTAACATCCACAATTGAACTGACGTCAGAAGCAACAACAGAATCAACATATCCGTCCTTAATGACATATTTATCAGTGCTGGCCCTCTTTTCTTTCTGAAAGTATGTCCCATTAAAGGATTTCAGCTGGCCAAAAGCAGATTCAACAAACTGCCGTGCTGGCACTGTCTCAGAGCCAACAATTGACTTCAAAGCGACCGAAAAACCACTTTGCCGAAAAAATTCTGAAACAAATGGGACCTTCCACCATTTCTTCTCATCTTCAATTTCATCAAAACTTTTGTACCTGACCTACAATCATAGGCAGAAAGTTTTATCTCCTTGAAATCACATAAAAACCGAGCAAATAGCAGATTTATGCATGCAGGAATAACTCCGACAAAAAAATTCCAAGCCAGATATTCAATATGCACTCGAATATAGAGACATTCATTTCAATTCATGATTTATTTTCACTGTCTTATCACCTTCATATGATGCATATTTATTGTTGAATACAGTCCAAATTGTTAATTTCTTTAAAATGTGCGGCTCATTTATCCCCAATCAATCTCTAAAAGTAATGAAGTGTAGATGCTTGACTCAAGAGATCAATTTCCTAAACAACAGACAACCCTCTCTTAAAATCCTTCCTCCAATATGAAGGAAGAAACAAAGGATGCACAGAAAATGGGATTTACCTGAAAATCCTCTAGGTTATCCTGCTAATAGCAGTACCAGACAAACTGGAAAATTAAAAGACATGAAATGCAGACACAACAAACTTTAAGCATCAATAACAAACATGATGGTGGCTTACATTGTAAACCCTTGCAGTGTGGTTTTAAATAAAAATTAGTAAAAGCATAAGATATAATCCAATGATCTCCCATCAATGTACAATATCACTTTGAAAATGTTACGCTTTTGTGAGCATTCAATAGGAATTTTTCTATGATGGTGCTAGTGGATTCGTTAGTGCATCTTTGCTCCCTGTTTTTCTATGACAGTTGATGGGTATGCCTCAGATATGTTCAAGTCAACAAGGGGCTTAAGACAGAGTGATCCTGTATCTCCCTCCTCACTTATTATGGTGATGGAGTTGCTAAGGGGAATGTTGATCAGAGCAACTGACTTAGGCCTCATCAAGGGACTGTGAGTTGGCAGTTGAGGGCCAATAATTGATATGCCCTGCCTGTTTACCAATGACACCTGATCATCTTTTGCCAACATGATAAGAGCCAACTAATACATCTCTAGTGCATATTATTGTGGTTTGAAGTCATATCAGTCCTCCATGTGAATCTGATAGAGCGAGTTGATCATGGTTGACAGAGGAGTGGATGATGATCCGTGTCAGGCATGGACAATACATTGTAGAGTGGGTACATTATCACTTGTTGCTGCAATTAATGAGACAAAGATATGGACCCTATTATTAAGAAATACAAGAAGTTGGCAGGATGAAAGCAGGGGTGTCTCTCAAATGGTGGCAGACACCCTAATAAAAGCAACCTCATCAAATCTTTTGGTCTTATTTATGTTCCTTTTCAATATGGCTAAGTCTGTAGAGAGGAGACTAGAGGCTATTGAAGCCAGGTTCATGAGGGGAAATAAAGAGGGTAATGAGAGATACCGTCTTGTAAATTGGGAGACCACGAAGCAACCAAGGGGGCAAGGTAGTTTGGGGATAAAATTTTAGTCCCATTTTAATTAAATGTTGCCTGAGATGGGCTTAAGGTTATGGGTGGATAACTCATCAAACAGAGGAACCCTTGGTACAACTGTATGGAGCAAGATAGTCCAAGGATGGTAGAAATTTCAAGTGGACATGACTATTACCATGGTTGTTGGAGGGTAACCACACTGCTGACATGATATTGGATGTGCTGACGAGAATCTACGTCCTTTATTCCCAGACATACTAATAAGGGAGTTATGAAGGAGAGAGACATTGGAGGGGTAAGAGAATTTCAGCTTAATAGATAGGAGCAAGACTATGAGCTTGAGACATTTATGAACTTTATCAACTTCCTATATAAATTTAGACAAGGATTGGTTACAGTGGAAAGGGAGCAGATCAGGGTTCTTCACAGTTAAGTTGTACTGCAAGCAAATTCTACCAGCAAGAAGTGTGGACTTTTCTTGGAGGCAAGTTTAGTTGAGTAAAGCTCCAAATGTGTATTTTTTGACTTGGGAAGCTGAATGGGGCTGAGTCCTAACTATCGATAACTTAAGATATGGGGAAATTTTACTGGTGCTTCCTTTGCAAATATGGGGAGAATCAGCTAACCACTTGCTTGTTCATTGTCAATGGTGATGCAGAACTTAGACCAACTTCCACAGATCCTATTCAAGTTCCAATTGGGCCAATTACAAGGTCACAAGCTAAGAATTCAAGGAGGCACTCAACGGGTTGGTTCAAGAGCTTATGGCAGAAAAACATACATCGGAGCCCATTGAAGGAAATTCTTTTGAGCTGCAGAATCATGTCAATTTGATTCAAGCCCAATAGAAGTTCTAGAAGCTTGCTGGCAGCTATAGCTATTTAAGGATACACTCAAATTTGGAAAGATTTATATATTATTCTAGGATATTACTAAGATATTTGGATATATCCTAGAATATCTTTACAATATCTTAAAATATCTTGTAATATTTAGGATACCTTTCTCTACGATATCTTTTGGATATATTTAGTATATTTGATTTCCTCTTTATGTTAACACTATAAATACCCCTTGAGGTATTCATAGAGGACGAATTTTGGGGAGATACACTTTGGTGAGAAATACATATTGCTCTTCTTGGTTCTTGAGAAGACTTAGAACTTATCAAGTTATCTTGTGGCGTTCTACAACCGGACTTATCACTTTGCTTCTCTAGTTTGGGAATTCTTGGTGTGGCGTCCTCCTTGATCTGCAACTTTGGTTCTTGCCTCGTTAGGTAACAGGTCAAAGTTCATTATTTCAAACTTGTTCATTGCAGTTCTTGGGGTTCTTTTCCACGTTTAGTGTTGGGTCTTATTGCAAGTTGGTAGTGCTCTTATCATATTTGATATTGAGTTTCACTAAGGGTCAGTAAGGATCACGTCAAATGGTGATGCAGAACTCAAACCAACTTCCATAGATCCTATTCAAGTTCTGATTGGGCCAATTACAATGGCACGAGCTAAGAAGTTCAAGGAGGCACTCAACGGGTTGGTTCAAGAGTTCATGGCACAAGAGCATACATTGGAGCCTATTGAAGGAAATTCCTGTGAGCTACAAAGTCATGTCAACTTGATTCAAGTCCAATAGAAGTTCTAGAAGCTTGCTGGCAGCTACAACTATTTAAGGATACTCTCAAATTTAGACAGATTTATTTAGTCTCCTAGGATATTATTTAGATATATAGATATATCCTAGAATATCTTTACAATATCTTATAATATCTTTAATATTATAGGACAACTATCTATAGGATATCTTTAGGATATCTTTAGGGTATCTTTTGGATTTATTTAGTATATTTGATTTCCTCTTTATATTGACACTGCAAATACCCTTGAAGTATTCAAATTAGCGTAATTCATATACACTCTAGTGAGAAAAAATATATTGCTCTTCTTGGTTCTTGAACTTAGAACTTATCAAGTTATCTTCTGGCGTTCTACAATCGGACTTATTACTTTGATTCTCTTGTTCGTGGGGTTCTTGGTGTGATGTCCTCCTTGATCTATAACTTTGGTTCTTGCCTTCATTAGGTAACGAGTCAAAGTTCATTATTTCAAACTTGTTCTTTAGAGTTCTTCGGGTTCTTTTCCACGTTTGGTGTTAGGCCTTATTGCAAGTTGGTGGCATTCTTACCATATTTGATATTGGGTTTCACCACGGGTCGATAAAGATCACGTCAATTGGTATTAGAGTTNAGTTCTTCGGGTTCTTTTCCACGTTTGGTGTTAGGCCTTATTGCAAGTTGGTGGCATTCTTACCATATTTGATATTGGGTTTCACCACGGGTCGATAAAGATCACGTCAATTGGTATTAGAGTTTTGGGTTTTAAGACAGGTTTTATCTATCCTTTTCTTGATCTTCGGGATTCAATTCTCTTTCATCAATCTTGGATTTGATTGAATTCCTCTTTGTTACATATTCTTCTTTCTTCATTTTGATCTTTCTTGATTCCTGATTATGGTTGTTGCAAAAGTAAAAAAAATTAAAAAAAAGAATAAAAAATCGATAAAAAGTGAAGCTACAAAGCAAAACACAAAACAAACAAACTGCAGCAAAAAAAAGGTGCATAGCAAAAACAAAAAGAGAAAAGAAAAGGAGAGAAAGTTGTTATATTTTTACGTAATTGCATCCTTTTCGTCAATTCTAATTTTTCTAGGTTTTATTTGTCAAGTTGTTTCTTCCCCAATATCCTAGTATCCTTGTGTCCCTAATTACCATTCTATATATTTCCTTCTAGAAATCAACATTCTTAGTGATTGGTTTGGTTGGATTCCTTATTGAATTGCTGCAAATTTCTTGGTTAGGTTTCTTGAGTTTAATTAAGAACCGAAGAAAGCAATACAAGTGGAAAAAGGCAAGAGTAGTGAGCACATTAGAGGGTAAAAACGGAATATTTTGAGAGAAACACGAGTGAATTGAGTAAATCAACTTTATAGTGACACACGTGAGGGAGTGTGGTGAGGTCCTTTCCTTTATATACTCAAACTAACATTATTTTCAGCATTTGGATATGGCTCATGAACAAAGGGAAGTGGCTGAAAAGACTACAGAACAAACCATTCCAAACTTACAAATGCAAGCATTGCTAAGAGAGATGAGGCGGATGTTGAAACTTGAATTGGAGCTCATTCAAGAGAGGTTGGATCGAGTAGAAGTTAGAACACCACGAGAGTTGCCACACGATATTCCCAATAGGCAGCTAGGTCGACGCAGTTCATGGGAGGACGATGAGTTGGAGGAGGAAGCTGAATACCAAGGAAGGTTTGGATGTCAAATCAAATTCAGAGAAGCTTGGAGCAGAGAAGACAACAATTTGGACAGTATTAAGATGAAAAGTCCATTCCAGGGCAGATCTGACCTAGAGGCATACCTCAAATGGGAGAAAAAGATGAAGTTTATTTTTTATTGCCACAACTATTCTGAGGCAAAGAAGGTAAAGCTTCCTGTCACAAAATTCTTAGATTATGCTATAACTTCGTGGGATCAGCTTGTTTTAAGTAGGAGACGGAATAGAGAACGCCCAGTAGAGACATGGGAAGAGATGAAGGCAATGATGCGAAAGCGATTTGTCCCAAGTTACTATTATCGGGAACTGCATAAGAGGCTGCAAGGTCTTAGGCAAGGGAATCGAATTGTCGAAGACTATTACAAGGAGATAGAGATTGCAATGATTCGAGCTAATGTGGAGGAAGATCAAGAGGCGGCAATGGCTAGGTTTTTGTATGGATTAAACCAGGAGATTCATGATAGAGTTGAGAAGCACCACTATGTGGAATTGAAAGACATGATGCACATGGCGATCAAAGTGGAGCAATAGCTCAAGAGGGGAAGTGGAACTAGAGCAACTCCCAACCCGAGGAATATTCCTTGGAAGTCGAACTCTTCAAACAGGGAGGTCAAACCAAAAACCTCTACATCTCAAAAGCCAAAGTTTGAGCCTAAATCTCAGACTACCGATCGTGATTTTCAAGGTAATTCTAATATTTCCACTGCTCATGATCATGATTTGAAGTGTTTCAAATGTCAAGGTAGGGGACACATAGCTAGCCAATGCCCAAGAAGAGCTGGAGTCAGAAGATGAAGAAGAGGCCAATTCCGACATGCCACCTTTGGAAGAAGTTGACAATGGGAAATATGTTGTTGAAGGAGAATCATTGGTGGTAAAGCAAGCTCTCAATTTGTTGGCTAAGGAAGAAGAAGACAACCAAAGGGAGAACTTGTTCCATACCCGGTGCTTTGTCAACAAGAAAGTTCGTAGCGTCATAATTGATGGTGGGAGTTACACCTATGTGGCCAACACAGAGTTGGTGGAGAAATTGGCATTGCCCACCTTGAAACATCCACAGCCTTACCGACTTCAATGGCTCAATGATAGCAGCAACATCAAGGTAACAAGGCAAGTACTAGTGCCTTTTTCACTTGGCAAGTATGAGGATAAGGTGCTTTGTGATGTTGTTCCTATGCAAGCATGTCATACTCTGTTAGGAAGGCCATGGCAGTTTGATAGAAGAGTTACAGATGATGGCTTCACCAATAGATATTCTTTTGTATTCAAGAGGTTGCCCATATCTCTTATGCCATTGACTCCAGTGGAAAGCAAGTGAAAAGAAAACAAAACAAAAGGCGGAGCTTGAGAGAAAAGAAACTAAGGAAAAAGAAACCCAGTGGAGAGAAAAAGAAAGAGAGATGGAGCAAGTTTCATCCATCATGAGAGCAAGAGAGGAAAAATTCAATATTATGCCAAAAAAAGGTGAGATCAAGAGAGCATTATATTTTTTCCAACCTCTTATAGTACTCATGTACAAGGTGGTTCTTTTTAATACTAATGATCTGGCCAGCCCTTTGACAAGCAATGTTACTTCACTTTTGCAAGAGTTCGAGGATGTGTTTCCCAAAGAGTTGCCTCATGGCTTACCTCCAATTCAGGGAATTGAGCATCAAATTGACTTCGTACCCGGTGCAACAATCCCAAACCGACCTGCCTATAGGAATAACCCTAAGTAGACCAAGGAACTACAAAGACAAGTAGGTGAGTTACTGGAGAAAGGCGATGTTCGTGAGAGCATGAGTCCATGTGCAGTTCCAGTCTTACTAGTGCCTGGGAAGGATGGGACTTGGAGGATGTGTGTTGATTGCCGAGCCATCAACAACATTACTATAAAATATCGTCATCCCATCCCTAGATTAGATGATATGCTAGATGAATTGCATGGTTCTTCTATTTTTAGTAAGATTGACCTTAAGAGTGGATATCATCAAATCAAAATGAAAGGAGATGAGTGGAAAATTGCATTCAAAACAAAATATGGTCATTATTTCAAACTTGTTCTTTGCAATTCTTAGGGTTCTTTTCCATGTTTGGTGTTGGGTCTTATTGCAAGTTGGTGGCATTCTTATTATATTTGATATTGGATTTCACCATGGGTCGGTAAGGATCACGTCAAATGGACTCAGTCTGTGGGTGTTAGCTCTTCTAATGCTTAATCTATATTGGGTAACCGTAGAATTAGTTGATTGGGAACTTAGAGCATGGTCCAGATATGAAGTAGAAAGGGAGATTAAATGTTTATTCAGTTGATAACAATCTCCACTCTGTTGATATTTATGGAAGGAGAGAAATATAAGGGCATTCGAGGGAGTGGAAACACAACTCCCAACAGTTGCAAAGATGGATATCGAATGTATGTTTGTATAGGCAGGCTTCACTACTGAGTAATCATGAGTGAATTTTTGTTTAGGCTCATGCTTTTGTATAGCATCAATCCCCTTTTCATGCCTTATGCATCTTGTTGGTCCATGATTAGTGAAACTTCTTAGTTGAATACTCAAATAAAAAGAAAAAAAATGCTGCTAACGTTGGTGACTGAAAGATAAGTGCGAAGAAAATCTTCAGATATGAACTACCAGTGCAGAACTTCAGTTGTCAAATGACCCTATGCACACCAAAGAAATTAAATGGTACCTTACTTCAGGACAAAATTACCTAGTGCTTGCTTGAAAAGGAGGTCTCACTCAAAAGCATACTAGTTTTCTCAACCTACCAATGTGATATTCAAATCAGTATCACTCAACCACTCATCAGTCATCATTGTTTTGATGGCTTCAAAGTCCATCATTAATAGATGGACATGTATGCTTCCTTCCTAGCTTGGGGGACCTAAGGCCCAGGCTATCAATGGACTCCACTAACTTGTAAACTTGTGACAGTGTAGAATATTAAGACTTATGTCTCTGGAATGAATATGTCAATTGAAAAATCTAAGAAAAACTTACCTCCATCTGTATCTTTCCTCCACCACCCATGCCGTCCAATTCCACCACCAGTTCATGTGGATTTCCTAGCAAAAAGTAAGATTTGTTTAACCGTGTGAAATAGTTGTCTAATAATGTTATTATTTCAACATCAGCACATTATTTTGCAAATGCATCAACTCATCTCTATGATGAAATTTAAGACTACTTACTGCAAAAATGAGGATGCCTTCAAGTGTGTATTCTTTTCCATGAGGGTCCTTCCAATATGTCTATTTCTTCTTTATTAAAGTAGTACCCATACTAGACAACCACTCATGGACACACTAACTTCAATAATTAACACAACACAAATAACTCTAATTTTATCAGACACAAATGTACTATTCAAATATTTTATTAATTTCATTTAGTAAAAATATTTGTTAATTAATTAGGAAAGTGTTGAAGTAATAACAATAATTTGTTAAGTGGGAACTAAGCTAAAGATAGATAGCTAAAATTTGTGGAAGAAACTGTACATGGAAGGCTGAAGAAGTGGGAATATGTGTTAAAAGGAAGAAAGGAAGGAGGGAAAAGAAAACCAAAAGTGGAAAAGGCTGGATATGTGTTTGCGAGACTATGGAGAGACTTGTAGAAAGCATTTAGTGGAGCTGTGTCACCATATAATGTGCCACCTGCTGATGAATTTCATCCACTATTAGGTGATGTCTTGTCATTCGATCCTAACTTTTACTTTGTATATAATAGTTAATTTTTTAGCATTTCTTATAGGGCTTTTCATGTTCATTTTATATTTAATAATTAAGAATAACTGACATTTACATAAAGTTTATTTGTTGGTGTCACAACGTAAACACTATCACATGTAACACCGTTTTATAAGATACCTCCTCAAGAAACATGGGGCTGGTTTTTCTAGAGCTAGACGTTATAAAATCTAGACAATTTTGCCCATGTTTTTTTATGCACCTATATCAACTGTCACAAATATAGAGTAGAGACAGAGAAAGAGAATAAAAAATAGAGTAAACACGAGTTATTTTTTTACTTCCAACCACTTCGTATCTGCATAATGACACAAAGTTCTCTGTTTTCTACTGGAACATACAGGAAATCAATTGAAACCTGACTTGAAATAAGAGAAACAATAGTTGAAATTTTTATTTTCATTTATTTGACTAACCTCTTGTTTGAGAATTTTTCACCAGTGTCGATCTTTTTTTCCAGAAATTGTCAACTACGCCAGAGAGGAGAGAGAGGGGTGGCAAGGCCAATATTTTGGAAAGACGAAAGAATAATGAAAAGAATATTGATTGGTTGGAGATACATACATGCAACATATCCTTCTTCCAGTAACCATTTGAATCAAACAATTGATACACCATGGGTAATGTTAGAAAGTGAAATTGAGACCAAAAGAGGAGCGAGCTCATCACATGTAGTATTTATAGATAGATATAGATCAATTGACAAATTATCTCTAGGAAGCTCACCATCACAAAGAAGCTCCAGACCAATGCCTGCATTCCCCATGCGTTTATGGGGAGTGACAAGGTTTGCATCCCACGCTGCTATCTAAAATGCATACCACAAAAAGAAACAACTTATCGACTTGACTTGAGTCTCTCATTCTGAAAAATGATTTATTAATCCAAAACACAGATGAGAATTTAGTTCAATGATTTTAGACACTTCTATTGCCATCTTTCAAATTAATAGGTATGTGGATTTAAATAGAAGATAATGGCATTAACAGCAGAAATTATTCTTACTAGCAGAATGAGAAATTTAAATCACAACAATGAAATCAGCATGCAACAAAGCATGCACTATTAAGACACATTCCACAAAGTTTGAAAATGTTGAAATTGATCACAAGGTGACCCACCAGGTTAAATGGCGGTAATAGTCAAAGTAACAAATAACAGGCCAAAAGTCCTTCTCCTTGCTGAATGTTTTTTTGAGTTATTTGATAGGAAGACCTTCCAGGTCAATGCTAAGTAAAACTAAAGATTGTGCTCACAATCAGTTGTGCCCTCAGATACAATGCTTTATTAATAGCAGAATTGAACCAAAATATAAATATAGAAGAAAGTTCATTGCATACAGACCTACCTTTTATGAATTTCAAAATTCATTTGGAAAAGAAGTCTCAACGCATATGTATCTCAGCCGTGACCTTTAAGATGGAGATTGTATTTTACTGGAGATCTATCAAACCAACTACAAAAACTTAATGTCCAAATTCAACCATTTGATGACACTGTATTAGTGGAATAGCTGACTAATTAGTAAGGTTCCCATTTTGTCAAAAAGTTTCTATCTCATAGGTCAGAATGACAGAGTTCATAAAGGGAATTTAAGTTTTCAGAAAGAGCTTTAGGGTCTATGAATCCCTGAAAAACTTATACTCCATCTATGGAGGACTATAATATGAAGTCTCCCTTGGTGGAGACCTAAGGACCATGATTGTCCAACATGTAATTCGGCAATAGATACGGATATCCACCTTTTTGGTGAGTTCACTCATAACCATATCGCCTGGAGACAATCTATCCTTCACTTTCTCTGATATATTATGATGACATTGATAAGTTGAAATCTGTTCTCTGCATTTCTATTTACATATTACCCAAGAAAAAAATAGTCTCGCTTTTGGAATAACACATTCTCTATGTTCTTAACAGAATGGAATTTTAGCAGAAAAATATTGATTAAGATTTACTCCTGCACCTTACCCACTAAATTATGGTGGGACCCCTACTTCTTTTCCAGATTCTTCAGTGAAATAGCAAGGTATTCTCTGAACAAAATATATTGAAGAAAGAACCATATAGATGGCTTCTTGACCTTAAGGATTTTGGTAAGTGGCAGCTTAATGTGAAAAGTAAAATTCTCACTCCAATTGGGCTCCTTTGTCCTGCAGCATATTTTATAAAGGAAGTTAAAATTAGAAAACCATGTTACTCAAAAGAATTTTAATAAAATGAAATTAGAAAACCATGAACTCTAAAATGTCCTTTTCCATCTGCATCAAATATTCTATTCTCTGAGGAAGCAACATATTTCAATCAGGAAAGAAAACTCATATATTAATTGTGACAGATTTTCATTATTGTACCATCCAATACAACAGTGTCCAATTTAAAAGATTAAAAGATAATATCAATTCATCACATGGAAATACTGAAGCACATTCAAAGAAAAAAAAAACTTAATAAGCACATAAATATAATAGGGTAAATGATCTGTAAAACCATACACTTTTACTGTTTTCTCAATTATTCCATGAACTTTCAGATTTAATTAGAATGGCCAATAACTTTCAATTTTTTTTCATGTCCCTTAGCAGCCAATCGGAAAGCTACAAGCCCTCTTCTTCGATGTCCCATTGTCCCATTTCTTATAATTCCTCTCCCCTTCACCTCCATCACAATCAAACTCTATATCTAATACCCCATCCTCTTCCAAACCAATATCAGCCTTGAAACCACTCCCCCTTATTGGATATATATGAGGTAATGAGTGAAAAAACCAACATTCTTGCTTGCATTTATTCTAACCATGGTATCAATTTCCACATCCCAATGAGTCAACCCATCCATCCAATCAAAACCATCTTGTATGTGGTGATGTGGTGTGCTGAATTCAATAACAAGCCACCAGTCTAAATTGTTTCTCCCAGATTTTCATCTTTGCTAATGCCCCACTGAGGACCATCTCACCATACTTGTCAATCAAGGTTTCCTTTTCTCATTCAATCCATTTTTTCTCATTGGAAGCATAGTCATCACTAACACCAAACTCAACAAAATTTGTAATAGAACACTTAAAACACTCAAACACAACCTAATTTGAATACATAATTTTATGGAGTGAATCAGCTACCAAGAAATAAGTTGAAAGCTTCTAGATGAAATCAAGCAGCTGACTTCTAACCCTGTTCAGAGACTGGAAGTATTGAAGTTCCTATTTTCCTTTTTCTTTTTCCAGCCTGTTCATAGATTAAGAATAAATATGAAATTTCAACACAATTTAACAATGTTACTTCCTTCCATTAGTTTTTTTTAACAGAAGATTACAAATATGGTAGACATGGAGAAAAATTGAAAGTGGTTGAACATTGTAATCAAATTTGAAAGTTCACAGTAGAATTGGGAAAACAAGAAAAGTTGATGGTTTTGCTGATCATTTACCCAATATATTAGTAACTTGTACATGCAACACCACAAGATTCTCTTTGCCACACTAGGCACCATCAGAGAGGGAAAACATATAAAACAACCTACTACTTCACGGTCCAATCAGCATGAGGCTTGTTTCACATGAGATTTCAACTATACCTACCTGTAAACAGTGCATCCAATCCCACTTCTTGCAGCACTTAGAAATAGGGAATACATAAGAAAAATTGCCACCTGTAATCGTTTGCCCCTATCAACACCTCATGTCATATTAAGGATTCTCAGTCTCAGTTAATATAACATTATGCACTTACCGTGAGATTAGAACATTAGATTAATAAATAATTTTGGTTTATCACAACCCTAAGTTTGAGGATTAGATTTATTCAAACAGTTATCTAAATGGCAGGCTCTCCACACCAAGTGTTTTTCGCCATACTGAAATTTTTTCCTCTGAACTCAAACTTTCCAATGTCTTTGGTTTTCTACTCCCATTTATTCAGCCCAAATTAGCAAAAAGAAAAAGGTATCTGATATGTGCGGAGGACCCAATTGAACTATCGGGGGGCTGATGGGTAATAATAGGAGTGGTCAGGTTAACTGTTAGGAGCTATTCTATAAATAGTGAGACTACGACTGTTAAAACAGTTGGTATGGTTGTGTTTGTTAAAACTGCTATCCCAAAACAGATGAGGTTCCCGCCTATAAAAGGGACTGTACCTACCATAATAGAGATATAGAAAAAACTGCTGCATTCCCTTCCCTTCTAGCTCTTCTACTCTTCTTCTTGTTAGCCCCTCTTCATCCCTTCTACCTAGGTTGCCCTTCTTGTCATAACAACTGGTATCAGAGCGCTATCCTGGCACTCATGGGTACAACCCGATCACAAGACCGTATTGAGTCTCTCATCCGTGATCATTATCTGCAGATGGCTGAACTACGAACAGAATTAAAGGCCCATACAGATCAGAAGATTGATCAGCTCAAGGTAGAGCTAAAAGAAATGCTGCATAACTGGGCAACACCTCCAGGGGGGCACCATCAACATAGCATGCCGGAGGGTGGAACGGAGGCAGATCTACAACAAAGGGGGGGCCCCAGAAGTGGCTATGCAGGCATGTCCAGACTGGGAAAAATGGAGTTCCCTAAATTCAACGAGTCAATGTCAAAAGGCGGCTCTATCGGTGCCAACAATTCTTTGAATTTGATCCAGCTCCCAAGGAATCGAAGGGCAAGCTTGCAAGCATTCACCTGGAGGACAAGGCTCTCTATTGGCACCAGCAATTCATGCACACCAAGGCAGTGGAAGGCACTTACCCACGATGGGCCGACTATGCTAAGGCCATAAGGGCTCGGTTCAGCAGGCGAGCTTATGAGGACCCCCATGGGGAGTTAAAGAATCTCCAACAGACGGGGAGTCTGGATGATTACTTGGAAAATTTTGACATGTTAATTAGCAAGGTGGTGGTTGCCGAAGAGGTGGCTGTAAGCTGGTTTGTGGGAGGCCTTTGCAGGGAGGTACAAGGGATGGTACGATTGCTCCAAACCAAGCAACTACATGAGGCCTATGCCCTCGCTCGGCTTCAAGAAAGCAACAGTGTGGTGCACTCCCCTTCCCTATACCAGGGAAAGAGCTCTTCTGTACCGATGTTGAGATCAACCCCACTTCTCTCTCCTTCACACTCCAATTATAAGTCCTCTCCACAGTTTAGCGGCTCCAAGGGAGACTCCAAATACAACCAGACTACTGCTCTTGCCTGTAACAGTAAAAGCCAATGATGCGACTATGCCACCCCCATCACGCACTTCCAGAACATTAACCAGTAAGGAGATCAGTGAACTGCGGGCGAAGGGACTATGTTTTGGGTGTAAGGAGAAATTCACACCAGGTCATAAGTGTGCACGACGACACATTTACAAGATGGAGATTGAAGAAACAGAGGAGGAGGAGGAGGAGGATGAGGGTGAGGAAGATGATTTAACACCTTCCCCACCGAATGCCCAACTGTCCATTCATGCGCTCACAGGGTCCACAAGCTTGCACACCATGCGAGTATGGGGGTACTGCTCAAAGAGAAAACTGCAAATTATGGTGGACTCTAGCAGCACCCATAACTTCCTTAACCTGGATATAGCTAGGAAACTGCAATGTAAGTGTATCAGTATTTCCTAACTGTAGCTAATGGGGCTGCCATGGAATGTGATTCCATGTGTTGTGGGTTTAGTTGGACAATGCAGGGAAGGGCCTTTGTTGCCAATGTATGGCTATTGCCCTTGGAAGGTTGTGACATGGTCCTCAGTGTACATTGGCTCCGAACCTTGGGGGAAACCAAGTGGGACCTCAACAGGTACACATTGAAATTTCACATGGAGGATAGTGAGTTTGTGCTACAGGGCATCCTTACACACGAAGATTTGAAATAGACCCGTGCTGCTAAGCTTTCCAAGTCATTGCGAAAGCATAGCCAAATCTCATACATCCAGCTTTGCTCCATTGATGTTGTGAACATCCCCGAACCTATTGAAAGACAGGAATTAGTGGCTGCTATCAAGGACATTCTGCACCAATACCAAGATCTTTTCGTGGAACCAAAGGGCCTACCTCCCAAGAGGGCACATGATCACTGTATCCCTCTTAAAGACAAGACTCTCCCCATCAATCTACGACCCTATCGGTACTCCACCGACCAGAAGGGCATCATCGAAAAGTTGATTCAGGAAATGAGAGAGTCAGGCATCATCCAACAGAGCCAACCCTTACTTCTCGCTAGTCCTATTGGTAAAGAAGAAGGACGGCACCTGGCGAATGTGTGTTGATTATCAGGCCCTCAACGCTATCACCATCAAAGATAAGTTCCCTATTCCCCTAATTGAGGAACTCTTAGATGAACTGTACGGTTCCATCCTTTTCTCAAAAATTGACTTAAGGTCAGGATACCACCAGATTCGGATGCATGAGGCCAACATACCTAAGATGGCCTTTCGAACTCATGATGGGCACTATGAGTTCAAGGTCATACCCTTTGGCCTTACAAATGCTCCCTCCACCTCCCAAGCACTCATGAATGATGTCTTTAGACCTTACCAACGGAAGTTCATGTTAGTATTCTTCGACGACATCCTCATCTACAGTGCTAGTCTTGAAGAACACCTGTGGCATCTGGAGATTATCTTACAACTTCTAAGAGAGCATAAGCTCTATGCAAAAAGGGGGGAATGTTCTTTTGGGGCACAGTGCGTGGAGTACCTCGACCACCTTATTACAGCAAAGGGAGTGGCTACGGACCCTGCAAAAGTATGCGCGGTGCAGGAATGGCCTACTCCCCTGACCGTGAAACAACTCCGAGGATTCCTCGGCCTCACAGGTTATTATCACAGGTTCATAAGACAATATGGCTCTATCAGCCAGCCCCTGACCAACTTGCTACGGAAGGATGCCTTTAGGTGGGAAGCAGCTGCGCAAGATGCATTCGAACAACTCAAAGTTGCCATGCTGATAGCCCCAGTATTAGCCCTACTTGACTTCTCCCAATGGTTTGTCACTGAGACAGATGCTTCGGGCACAGGAATTGGCACGATGCTAACTCAACAAGGCCATCCAATTGCCTACATTAGTAAGGCATTGTCACCAAAACATATAGTGAGTTTTGCTTATGATCAGGAGATGTACACCATACTCTTCACTGTCAGGAAGTGGAACCATTACCTGCAAGGACGGCCCTTCACCATTAAGACGGATCACAGGAGCCTCAAGTACCTGTTAGAACAAAAACTACATACTCCCCTACAGCATACGTGGCTCATCAAACTCGTAGGACTTGACTTTGATATTCAGTATACTAAGGGCCGGGACAACAAGGCAGCAGATGCCTTGTCTAGAATCCCTGACAAGGAGCCATCCCTCATGGCCATCTCTACTCTCAACACTGACCTCTTCCAGCAAATTCAAGACAGTTGGCTCTCAGATCCCCACCTCCAAACGACTATCCAATGGCTGCAACAACAAGGGGGAAATGCTGGAGTGTATTCCTGGTGGAATGAACAACTACGGAAAAATGGCAAATTAATTGTGGGTAATTCCTCTTCCTTACGACAGAAGCTCATCCAGCTGTTTCATACTAGTTCCATAGGAGGCCACTCAAGGGTTCAGGCCACCACTAAGCAACTCAAGGCACTCCTGACTTGGAAGGGACTCACTAAGCAAGTCCGGGAATTCATCCGCACATGCCCAGTCTGCCAACAAAACAAATATGAGACAGTTGCATCCCCTAGGTTATTACAACCCTTGCCCATTCCGAACAATGCCTTTCAGGAGGTCAACATGGACTTCATTGAAGGACTGCCGAAATCTGCTGGGAAGGAAATCATATTAGTGGTGGTGGACCGGCTTACAAAGTATGCCCATTTCTTGAGCCTTAGCCATCCATACACTGCCGCACAAGTTGCACAGCTGTACCTTGATCAGGTCTTCAAGCTGCACGGGTTCCCCACGGCTATCATCAATGATAGAGATCCACTCTTCCTTAGTAAATTCTGGAAGGAACTCTTCCGATCACAAGGAGTAGACCTTCGTTTTTCCTCGGCCTATCACCCTTAGTCTAATGGGCAGACAGAGGTAGTAAACAGGTGTTTGGAATGCTACCTCCGTTGTATGTGTGGACAACAGCCCCACCGCTGGTACCAATGGCTTTCCCTAGCTCAATGGTGGTATAACACCACCTATCATTCATCCACAAAGACGACCCCATTTCAAGCACTGTACGGCTATCCTCCCCCCTACATACCCCCTATTTCCCAGGAGACTCTACGGTGGCAGCAGTTGATCAAGTGCTCACTGAAAGAGAGCGCATCTTGGCTGACCTTAAGACCAATCTTCGTCGTACACAAGAGCGTATGCAGCATTACGCCAACAAGCGACGAACAGAACAAGTGTTTCAAGTGGGTGATTGGGTGTATCTCAAGCTACGGCCATATCGACAGACTTCTTTGGGGAGGCGCCCCTCAAACAAATTAGCTCCAAAATATTATGGCCCTTTCTTGATCATTGCCAAGCAGGGAACCATAGCCTACAAATTGGCGTTGCCCGAAGCCAGAAAAAAACATCCTATCTTTCATGTTTCTCTCCTCAAGAAGGCAGCTGGTCCTCCGACAGGTCCTATCTTAGAACCTCCTACGGACCTTCAAATGGAACCCCCACGGCCAAGTGCAATTTTGGAAAGGTGACTCATAAAAAGGGGGCATCGTGCAGCCACTAAGGTCCTTGTCCAATGGGCCGATCATCCCCTTACGGAGGTAACTTGGGAATTCCTCTACGACTTGCGTCAACAGTTCCTAGACCTCAACCTTGAGGACAAGGTTTTCGAAGCAAGGAGCCCTGATATGTGCGGAGGACCCAATTGAACTATCAGGGGGCTGATGGGTAATAATAGGAGTGGTCAGGTTAACTATTAGGAGGTATTTTTTAAAAAGGGAAAATACAAATGTTAAAACAATTTGTATGGTTGTGTCTGTTAAAACTGCTATCCCAAACCAGTTGAGGTTCCCGCCTATAAGAGGGACTGTACTTACCATAATGGAGATAAAGAAAAAACTGCTGCATTTCCTTCCCTTCTAGCTCTTCTACTCTTCTTCCTGTTAGTCCCTCTTCATCCCTACTACCTAGGTTGCCCTTCTTGTCATAATAGGATCCAACCGAGTACAGTAGTATTTGTAAGTATATCCTGCAAGTCTTTGAGCTTATTTTTCTATATATATTTGAGGTTTCACAATGGCAGGGCTCTTACCACAATGATTCAGAGAAATCCGACTGAGAATTCAGTATGAAAAAATTTATTTGTTCTGCTTCCATTATAGAAGATGCATTGGCACTCAGACACAATAGAGTCTGCACTCATCTCTTATGAATTTAAATACATCTTTCAGGTGAGAATATATATATTTGAGAGACTGCTTATTTAAATGGTACTAATGCATGTTGTTGAGGTTATTCTTCTACATGTATGTGAGGTTCCATAGTATGGCAGGGAGCTGGCCACAACAACTCAGAAGACTAAAACTGAATATTCAATGTGAATGGAAGAAATTTTTTCATTCTACTTCCATCAAACAGGGTATGTTGGCACAAATACACCATATAGAGCCCAACTCTTATGAAGTTAGCTACATCTTTCAGATGAGAATCTCTGTATTTGATACACTGCTTATCTGAATGGTACAACTTAAAACACAGACTTGGGTGTGATTATCTAGTGTGCTAGGAAACTTAGGAATATTGTGATTTCATTTAAAGTAACTAAATGGCATAATCTATAATTGGACATAATTAAAAATTTACACACATGGTTCCAGATACGTAAGATTAGTGGGATGAAAGGTTCAGACTCTTCAGAAGTCCAATTCCAGGATATTTAAGCCCAATCAGAGTTAATAAGATTTTAAGACGAGATCAAATTTGCATAATATATAATTGGAGATAGTTATATATTCAGATATGATAGTTCCGGATATCTAAGATTAATAAGGGAAATGGTTCAGGCATGGAAACTCAGGCCCAAGAAGTTACACCAAGCTCTTGTCTTAACAATATGGCCACAAGCAAATACAAAGCGGGAGATAGAGAGCTAATATTCCAGAACAAAAGGCAGTTAATTGAGGCTTCATTTAGACAACTGTCACTCAACCTTTGCCAGCATGATAGATTCAAAAATACACCACCTCCACATGGCATATTGCCTCCAAGTATATAGAAATACTTGTTATTTTCACTATCTACAAGTTATCTAAAGCAAAATTGTGCAAATGTTATACAGCATACTAGTGGACCATATAATTCTATGCTGTTGATTTCGTCCCCTAATGGTAGAACAAGAAAAGGCAGGGAAGGAAAGAGAGACAGGGGGAGAGAGAATGGTAGGAAGCAGATCATAGAAAGACATTCCAAATTCATGCACTTTTACACATAAATGACTTACCCCCATTTGACCTTGCTCTTAACAAATTGACCATCCATTTGCATAACCACATACGGATCACTTGTTCCCTGGACACAATTAAAAGATAATAACAGGCCAATTTCACAGCATATTTTAGTTTTAACAAATACCATATGAAATCTGGACTGCAGAAAGAGAAACAGGCTCCAGGACATATCAGTTTATGAACTTTTGTAGTAATATTGAGAACAGCATCAGAAATACAAATTTCCCGGGTTCAACCTAGAAATGGAATTGACACCATCTATTACTATCAACTACTATATTCAAGTAATTACGTCCTATTACTGCCTAATTCGCATAATCCTGGAAACAATATGCACCCATACTTTTCCAATGCAAGGAACATATTGCATTTACTAGGGAATCATAAAATCCACATTGTCTATATGTTACGTACTAAGAATTGTATTCTTGGTTTGTAGTGCCAAGATATGCATTTCCTAAACCTTAAAAATTCCTAATAATCATATCATGGCAACCACTTGGATATGCCACCATATACAATGCCCATTCCCCAGCTCAGTAAACATATGATATGGGAGGATAAGAGGAAAACTTAGTTTCATCCTCATGCAGAAAAAATTAGCAAAGTAGAGGGTAAAAAAATGTAGTTACATACCCATGGATCCATGGCAGGGAAATTGACTCCCTTTCTCAACTTTACAAATAATTGACCATCATATATTTCATGAACAAAGGACCTGCATTTTGAAGAGAAAATTTTTCATATTAATATTGAAATTCTACTACTTACCAATGTCCCATCTTTCTAATGTATAAAATATATATTTGATGATTCCAGCTGCCATTCATTAAACAGTTCAAACACACTAGTACAATTTAAATTAATCTTTCGCAAAAACAATAGATGAAGAAAAGCAATATGAGCTGGCAGTCATGAAAGATACGTGTTTTTCTTCTTTTTTCTGTTAGTTTTGGGTACAGAAGCACATACTCTGAGAGATAAACTGTCTTACAACCAGCAGCATCAACTTCATGCCTTCCAACATTTTCCTGATTTCCTCAACCCAACAGAAGAATAAATTAACAATCCCTCACTGAATATAGCCTCTTTAAATATCATCTCTAAATTAAAGGCTCCAATCAAATCAAATTAGCATCAATCCCAATTCAAATTGAAGTTCCTTTTTCCCAATAATTCTGATTTTACCCCCCAATTAGAAACCATGAGACGTAAACTAGATGATGGCTGCATTCTAACAATTAGAAAACCGAGTCTAATGAGAACGGGTACTCTTCTAGAAGCAACAATTTCTCTCTCAAGTCCTTTTCACTGAATATCGCTCCACAAGTCTAATTTAACTTCACAAGTTCAACAGTAAACTGTTGCGAAATAACCTAACAGCTTCAGCAGCTTCACGGAAGTCAAAGATGAGAGAAGATTACAGGTGGGCTGGTGTAAGCTTCAAACGAGAAACCAGCAAGAACAACCGCGAGATTGATATCGAACGGTGGACGCTCAACTTCCTCCTCGAATTCTACCGGCTGGACTTCTGTGTTCGTCATGGAAAGGCAGCGGAACGAGCTCCTCTCATCCCCGAGGCTGCTGGCTCCACTGACCGTCAACCGACTGACCTTGACGGAGAACGACTGTGGACACCTCCAGGATAGCCTGAAGCTTCTTAAATGGCGGCGGTTAAGCAGAAGCGGTGGGAGGCGGCTGAGGAGTTGGAGGTTTGCTTGGGGGGTTTGGAGAGAGGAGGCCATGACGAATTGTCGAGAAGTTTGGAGAGACGCCGTGAAGTTTAAAAAACCCAATTACAACATGAACAAAATTTTCTTAATTAAAATTATCATGAACTTTTGTTTTTATTCCACATTTATTCCTATTAAATTTTTTCATCGAAATCATGAACAAAAGGACGGAGACTATTTGTTAAGGTTAAATCTACTATTTTGCCCCTATTGAATGGAGGAATAAAGGCACATTTCCTCCGTGGAGATTCAACTCTTTCTTGCTAGTGAAACAGAGACGGTTAAACCTCCATGGTTTCGCCTTCTCTTTGTGTTACTATCACCCTCCTCAACCTTTAAAAAATGCCTACCATATTAGTATCTCCTGAGCTTGAAGAACCAGTCAGTCACTCGATCGATCTTTTCAGCAAACTACCCACAATATCACAAGCGTTGCCTTAATCGACCGCTGAGACAGCCCCTGGTATACCACGGGCGATGCCTTCGTCAGAGCAGGGACAGTGCGCTCGATCGGTCTCGGTCGCTCATGGATGGATCCTTACTCTACCCGCATCAGCCCTTGGTCAATCACGGGCAATGCCTTAATCGACCGCAACGACCGCCCCTAGTATACCACGGGTGATACCTTGGTCGACCACGGCGACAGCCCCTGGTTTACCACAGGTGATACCTTGGTGGACCACGGCGACAGCCCCTGGTATACCATGGGCGATGCCTTGGTCAACCACAGGCAGTGCGCTCTGTCGATCACAGTCGCTCATGGGCGGAACTACCAGCGACAGCCCCTGGTCGATCATGGGTGATGCATTGGTTGGCCCCAGTGACTGCCCCTGATATACCCCGGGCCATGCCTTCGTCGATCACGGGCAGTGCAGGCGGGCCATCACGGTCGCTCATGGATGGATCCTTGGTCTTCTAGCATCAGCCCTTGGTCTATCATGGGCGATGCCTTCATCGACCACACCGACTGCCCCAGGTAAACCACAGGCAATGGCTGGGTCAACCACGGCCACAGCCCCTGGGATACCACAGGTGTGGCCATGATCAATCACAGTGCCAGCCACTGGTATACCACGGGCAATGCCTTGGTTGAAAATGGCCAGTGCCTTGCTCTACCACAGGCGGTGCGCTCGGTCGATCATGGTTGCTCACGGGCAGTTCTCTCGGTCGCTCACGGGTGCATACCTGCTCTACCAGCGTCAGACCTTGGTTGATCACGGGCGATGCCTTGATCGATCGCAGCAACCGCCCCGGGAACCACGGGCTATACTATGATCGACCACTGCGACAGCCCCTGGTGGACGACGGGAGGAGCCTTGGTTGATCATGGGCAGTGCCTTGCTCTACCATGGGTAGGGCTCTCGGTCGATCACTGTCGCTCACGGGCAGTGCTCTGGGTCAATCATGGCCTGTGCCTTGCTCAATCAGCGACATCCCCTCGGTTGCTCGTACGCAGTCCCTTGCTCTAGCACGGGCTGTGAG
>CXYZ01007429.1:3117-20534 GCA_900006705.1 Sonneratia caseolaris
ATCATTTCTTCAAATTCCAGGCCATGAAGCGCTTTTGTAGCTCAGCCAATATGGTCAAGAAGATGAGCCCTCGCCGTCTTCGTGATGGTTATGAGAAGATCAATGGGCGCCAACTCCTGATGATGGACCGGCCTCGTGACGTGTTTATAAACCACCGAGGGGTCGACACAAAGAAGACCTTTGCAGGGTTACTCTTTCAACACCTGTCCCTTCTAGATGTGAGCTGCTTTCTCGATGTCAGGAGCTTGCAGCCTGGGGAACAGCTGCCGGATAACATCAGAGCTGCCATCCGGGGTTGCAAGGTTGGTGTGGCAGTGCTCTCCCCTCGCTACTGCGAGTCGACTCACTGCCTCCACGAGCTCGCCCTTATGATGGAGATGAAGAAGAGAGTGATACCCATCTTCTATGACGTGAAACCATCTCAGCTTCACATTTTGAGCCAAGGGGCCAGCACGAGTCGAGACCTCCAGCGATACAACCGGGCCCTCGAGAAAGTACGAAAGATTGTCGGGCTGACTTTTGATCCCTCGCAGCAGTACGTATCTTAAGCTGTTTTAACTTACATCTTATTGCCTTTATACACCATATATATATATATATATAATGACCAATTGTTCACATTGTGGTAAACTCTCAGACAGTGTAGAATTTCTTAAATTCCTGTATTTTTACACACATATATCTCGGTTTTGCTGATGCTAAGATGCGAATCAGATTGGATCTTAATATCCTTTGCGTTCAGGGATTGGTCGGATTTCTTGATGGATGTGTCAAATGCGGTGCAGCAGAACTTGGTGTTGGTTGGAGAAGAATGGCGCCCTTAAACCCTAGCCAACAATAGTTTCTTCTGGGAAGGGAAGGAGACATTTTACTCTTTGCGGGTTATAAGAAAAGGCTTCAGTGGTTGTACGGTTCATCTATTTGCAGACAGCCTGCACCTTGAAGATTCCGCCGTGGCGGTGTAGATTATAGAGCAGATGTTCTCACAAGCTATATGTACCTGTGAATTGATCATTTACAGCGTCTTCTTTCATAAAATGTCCGAACAGTGTGTTCTAGTGTGTAAACCGTGATTATTTTTAATGATATATTAGGCAGTGATTTGAATGGATTTAATAACGATCCAAATGTCAACACCATCCCGTTCCTTAAGAACATGAGCATGCTGGAATAAATGGAAATTTCTTTTTAAGTGGAAGAATAATAATATAGCTGAATTTTACATCGAGAAACTTTTGGCAGTTTCATTGGATTTTGCTTCCGCACTCCCACGTAGAGTCCCTCTGAACTGTTCTCCTATCCCCCCAGATCAACTACGCATGCTTTCCCTGCGGAGAAGCCGCCACTTTTATTGAAATAATTACTATGTCATATCACAAACTTGACATAAAATAATACCTTAAGTTTTAAAATTATCTTATTATTTTCTACTTAAATTTTAAAAATTTATAAGTCACTTTTTAAATTCTAAAATTTTACTTTCATAACTTATATTATTATTGTAATGATTTATTAAATCACATTAACATGTACTTGATGATATTAGAAAATAAATAATATGAAAATGTGTCATGACTATTAAACACATGTAACTTTGTTATGTCATTATTTAATATAAATATAATACTATGTGTCTCATGCTAGTAATTTATTGAAGTTATCATGTTCACATTGATATAGTTTAATGTATTATTGCGATTTTTTAAAGTAAATCATGAAATAAAATTTTAAAACTAAAAAAGGTAATATAAAAATTATGAAACTTAAATTCAAAATATCCAACACTTTTAAAACTTTAGTATGCCCTCTCTAAAATTATGGTTTGATGCATGATCCAAGATGAACCAGCCACATGGCCACTCAAGCAACATGTTGGTGGGGTTCTGGGCAATGCTATATATCTCTCGAGAAAGTGGAAAGGAAGGAAGAAAGTTTTCGATTTGAATCGAAGTTGGTCTTGGTCTTTTAACTCTTCAAGGGGTAAATTCTTGTAGGCCATCATCAACAATTACCAAAATTGAGAGCCATCCGGATCGGAAACAAGTCTCCACTTTCGAGAGAGTGGGTTACTCTCCGGTGGCCACCATATTTCAATTGGAGTTTTCCCGTCGACCCGATTGAAATGTGAAGAACCATCGCATGCACGTTTCCGCCATTTAGTCAAAACGAAGAAAGGGTGCCACTCTGGTGTCATTCTAGCTCGCGAACTGAAACAAGGAGAAGTTCCTCAGGTCGCTATAATCGTATGACTTTTCTTATCAGGCTTGCAGAAGTCTTGGAAAGGATTTGTTTTTTTTTTCCTTTTGGGGAAGTTATTGCATCATCTTGTTGTCAACTTGACGTTGTAATTTAGACAAAGATATTATCTTATATGTAACATGTATATCACTTCATTTGTCCTACATTTTTATCCCTTTCAAATAATTAAATGTCAGGCTTGTAAAAGTCTTGGAAAGGATTTTTTTTTTCCCTTTTGGGGAACTTATTGCATCATCTTGTTGTCAACTTGACGTTGTAATTTAGACAAAGATATTATCTTATATGTAAAATGTATATCACTTCATTTGTCCTACATTTTTTATCCCTTTCAAATAATTAAATGATACTTCTTAATATTAATAAACCTGAAAAGGGGAAATATAAAGTTATAAACCATAAAAAGGAAGTCAAAATCTTTAAAAAAAATCAACTTTAATAATTCTTAAAATTTGTTGAATTTATATGTATCATACAATAAGTGATCAATCACAAAACCGGGATATACTAGCCCAGTATACCCAGTACGTATAGATTTTTTTAACCATGAAAAAAAGAAAGATTTTTTCCCATCATAAGAGGTCACCCACCCATAACCTCAGAAGGTGCTCTCTGAACAATGACTACTTGCTCTAACACTGCAAATTGAACGGCCTTGCTAGCCCAGGCCGAGAAAACTTGAATTTATGGAGTAAGAGGCAAGACTCTCTTGTACTGATGCTACCTACTATCAGGGGCACGGGCAGCAGATCTGATGAACATTTTATCGTAAACAGTAGGTTTACCTACTATGGTCAAATTCTCAATGACCAACTCAAACTCTAATCTTGGCCATCACCGACCGCTGCCCTGTCCGGCCATCAATTCCGGTGCTCCGTCCTTCCTAACTCATTCAAGATAGTCAAAATTTTAAAGAATCGTTTTCCGATCTTGAGATGCAAGTTCCGACCATGAGGTGGAGGAAGAAGAAGTTGAGTTGAGTGGAGTGGAGCGCAGGGAGCGAGGGATGGGCTCACGTGGTACACGGGAGCAAGAAGTCGCGCGAGGGAGGGGTGAGAGAATGAGAAGGGAGAAGTGGGAGAGATAGAATAATGGTCACGTGTCATAATTTTATTTGGAGTAAAGTATAATTTAGTCCCAAATGTTTGTCAAAGCCCACGCTTTAGTCCTGATTGTAATTTTGCCAATAATAAAACTCAAACGTTAAGAGATTTACCATCATGGCACTCTGATTGTGAGAAGTTCGTCATTTTTTTTTCTGATGTGACAGCTGACTTGGCCCAAATGAGGCCATCTTTTTTAACGTGGAGTAGAGAAGCAAGACACTACCACTCTCACCATAGAGCCCTTCGCCTCCTCTCCACTTGCCTCCCACCCCCACCACCTCCCATCCTTCCATTGCCTTCTACGCCTCTTGCCTCTCCGAACGCTCTCCATCATCGACCCCAACACTTTCCACAAGATCCCTAACCCCTCTTTCCCACGTCTCAAGGATCTCCATCTCTGCAAGTCTTACTCCGCCGCTTGGTGCAAATGCAGCACTAACCACGCTAGCAGCCCCATCGCATGTCATGTGACTCTCAACGCCAGAACAGCACCCTCTCCGACTTGTTCACCCTGGATGATCAGGGAACTTGGCAGAAGCTGGAATCTTTGCCCCGATTGAGGGAAGATAATGAGAGCGAGCAAGATGGAGAATAAGTTAGGGTTGGCGTTTTTACAACCTCTCTTGCACTTCGATTCAGTGAAGGGAAAATAAAGCCCATGCATTTATTTTCATGTCCCCGTTAGAGCTCGTGGGGGGAGCTCAGACGACAAAAGAAATTCAAACTAATCAGTTAAGAAAGCCACCTGCATATCTCGTAATTCAAGAAAATGTTACTCCTTATTGGGTCTACGCACCTCTAACCTGAAATAATGGAGGGTGTTCCTGATCTTCCGTTTTCCAGGAGGAAGTACAATCCTCGGACTGACACTAATCGGTATTTAATCTGTCACGATCAATGAAAGTTGGTTGACATCCTCCGGTGTACGGTTGGATGCCATTCTTGAATATTTCACGTGGGACTCGATTTTATGGTGTTGAATATAGTACGGGTTGTAGATTCTACTGTCATGTAAGAAAAGTAAAGTCTGAATGTTTAATGGTGGGTTGTTCATGAGCTCAAAGTCTTCAATCTCTCTTTAAGTGCACGACCCTCGGTTAGGTCGTCATTCATAGCATATATGTACTTAGGATTAATAAATTTACACGTATATTTAATTTTGTTATGTATTTATACTATTTTTTAGTAAAAATAAAAAGGAACTTCCTATATTTTAACGTGCATGAAAAACTCTTAAATTGGTCCCGAAAAACAAGAAAGAAAAAGGAGGAACCGGTCAACTATCCCCTGGGGATCGATAGAGTTGAGCAGAGCACTCTTTCAGTATCACTGGATAATTCAATTCTCATTCATCAGAAGGAAAATAAATAAATAAGTAAATTCAATCCTTAACTATCTTTCTCAATGTTATAATTCTCCAGATTTGTTTTTATTTTTATGTAACCACTACCTTTTATCATAGTCTCCCAGACTCTGGTGAGGGTTAATTTTGGAAAATTCATGAACTGGGTGTCCGCATTTTCAATGTGGCAATATTGAATGGCACTGGCCCAACTAGATAGTACCGTGCTAGGAGAATGTTATCGGGCCGATAGGTTAACGTGCTGGGCCGACTCACCCGGTAATTTTTTGGGTTGATTTTGTGCTGAGAATCTTCGGGCAAGACTTGCCCCGATAGCACTATAAAATTTTAAAATATCCTTTTTTATTGTTCATATAACTCAATTAATATAAATTTAATGAAAAATATGGGACATATTAGGAGGCTTCACTCAAGAAACTCGCTCTTAACGGCCGAGCTAGGCAGCCTGACAAGAATTTCAATCCATGTTCGGGTCTTCACTTAACAGGTCATTATGCCATCGGGCCACGACCGCCTAGCATGTATAAATTGTAACTACTTCCTAGAACATGCCGCATGATAATTTGACGTATTCAAGCTTTCAAAGCCATGAAATTATCCTTATTGGTACTATAACTTTGTAATGTCACTTTCTGCTTGTTGGTTGATTGATCTAACGTTGGTCTTCAGATTAATTTTAACATGTTACCTGCTATTCATCATTTTTACTTCTCAATTCACCTATACCTCGACCTATTTCTCAAAACCGAATTCGGCTGAGTTCATCCGTCTTTCATATTCCACATGGTATATGTTATAAAAGAAATATATATATATTTATTGAAGATGGGCAAGAAAACCGATCAGAAGTTCCGGTACAATTTAGTTCTAAATCCTTCCGACAGCGGCGCTGACTCCTATGACCCCACCACCGGCACGGGTCACGAGAGAAGCCTTTTTTCCGGCTTCTCTCACGGATGTGGCATTTGGCCTTCAAATATAGTAACTTTATAAATATTACTTAAATTTATTTATATTTTAAATTGTCTCAATTTCATTGCCCAACCCTTACATTTGTTTATACACTTTCATACTAAATTTGACCCCTTGAATATTCTGCAGCAGTTCCTGATTGCTGTACATGGAGGTCGAGATAATTTTTGGACTGCTCGCGTACTGCATCTAACTCAAATTTCCCAATGCTGACAAAAAAACAACTCAAAATTCCCAATTAATGAGAGGGATGCGTTCTTTTTTCATTTTTTAGGTTGTTCCCAGGGCAAACATTTGGGAACATTAAGCTTATCATGGCCAATCAAATTACCCGGCTGGGATTGGCTGAACATTTCGACGACTAGATCCGAGAGATTCTCACACAAATTCACCGTAATGAATAAAAAAAGAAATACTGAGATACAATTACCAATATATAACATGTCTTGTATCAATATATTTTATGAAAAAATTATCCTAGAAATTATATATATTTGTTATTTTTTATACTTAAATCTTATATATTTTAAAGTGTCTCTTTCAGTTTTATACGTTTAGTTCCGTCACATATTTAAATTATAATTCTAATGGTTCGCTGATGTGTCATTTAACAACGCTAAACTGATAAATATTATTGATAAATTGAAAAAGAAATTTTATATAACACGTATATCATATGATATGTTCGCTTGTTGTAACAATATAACCAAAAATTGATAAATATTATTATTATTTACTTATTAAAATATTACAAATTAAAATAAACTCTAAAAAATTTTAATAAACACTAAAACCGTAATTGTTAGATAAAAGTGAACAAATAAAGATATATTGATGTGTAATTTTAATCATTGTTATAAAGATTCTAACAATATGCATGGAATTTATTACATAATATATATTTTTAATGCGTGAGTCATACTTCCACTTTCAATGTGATACTGTGACATTTATATTTATGCACTTACACATTACAGAACTTCCGCCACTTCCGGGTTTTCCAGCCATGTCCAGTTTCTGACATCATTAAATGTCGTACACCGATTCAAGCCCTATACAGAGATTCCGTTGCGTCGAGCTCTCCCACAAGCCCTATCACGACTGAATCGCAATGTCTAGTTTCTTCAGATTTCAAGCCATGAAGTGCGTTTTGAGCTCGGCCATAATCAAGAAAGCGAGCACTCGCTGTCTTCATGATGGTTACAAGAGGATCAACAGACCCCAACCCCTGACGATGGAAAAAGCCCTATCAAGTGTTTATAAACCACCGCGGGGTCGACACGAAGAAGAACTTTGCCGGGTTGCTCTATCAACACCTATCCCTTCTAGATGTAAGCTGCTTTCTCGATTCCAAGAGCATGAACCCTGGGGACAGACTGCCGGATAACATCGAATTGGCAATCCAGGCTTGCAAGGTTGGGGTGGCAATTCTCTCGCCCCGCTACTGCGAGTCCATTCACTGCCTCCGTGAACTCGCCCTTATGATGGAGATGAAGAAGCGACTGGTACCCATTTTCTATGACGTGAAACCATCTCAGCTTTTCATTTTGAGCCGAGAGGCCTGCTCGAAAGGAGACCTTCATCAATACAGCTGGGCCCTCGAGGAAGTTCTAAAGATTGTCGGACTTACCTTTGACCCCTCAGAGCAGTAAGCATATTGAACTGTTTAACCTATGTCTTAATCCTCCTCCCCCCCCTTACACCGTTATTCATCATATTGATCTATCAATTCTTCATGCCGAGGAAAAACTATAGGGGGAATTTCCCAAAGTCCTGCGCTAACATGCATATATCTATCTCGGTCTTGTTGCTGATGTTGACGTGCCGAGCAAATCATATCTGAGGAATATCTTTTGCATTCCGGGATTGGTCTGAACTGCTGGCAGATGCATCGAAGGCAGTGATGAAGAACTTGGTGGAGATTGAAGAGGAATCGCGCCTTTAAAACCCTAGCCGATAATACTTTCTTTGGAAAGAAAAGTAAACGGTTTTTCTTTCTTGGGGTGCGGTTTACAACAAGAGGCTTCAATGGTTTTACAATTCTCCTATCCGCAAAGAGCGTGCACCCTCATGATTCCGCCTGGATATGTTATAGATTCAAGAGCTGCAGTTCTCATAAGGTTCGAACTTATGAGAACTGTACTTGTGAGTGTGTGTGTTTGTTTTTGGCCAATCGGATATGTGTGTTGATCTCTCCGTTTTCTTAAGAACATGACCATGTTGTCTATAGTTTTTTTTGTGTGGAACAAAAATGCAAATGAAATTTATAAGGAGAAACTTTCAGTAGTTTTAAAAAATTATGCAGCTAAATTTTCATTGTAGAGTTGTGTTGAACTCTTCCACTTCCACTGTAGCTAATCAAGCTTGTCGTCTCTCTCTCAACAATTGTTAACTGATATTACATAAAATTAAGATTTGATGCAGTTGAAATAATACGTATGTATGTATACGTTTATGTACATCTATATGTATATATGATAATAACCGATGGAATTCAAGATTATCATTTTAATTAAATAACCTGAATGCGTTAGGACATGATATGAACATCTTTAATGTAATTGGAATTTTCTATCCTATACTGACTCGAATGTTATATTTGGTAGAAAACAATCGATCACAATCGCATAGAATGTATTGTATATAGTAAAATGATATAAAATCAAGAGGAATTCTAGATATTTTTATGATAATTTTGAAATTTTGATAAAAAAGTAGTGGAATAAAAATATTCCACCATGTTCTATCAAATGAAATGCATAATGTAGGCTCTTAAAAACATAGTTAAATAAAGACAATAAAATGAAAAGGTAATATACTAATTAAATTTCATTTCACTTGTTGTTGTGTGCCAGGTCAAATAGCCAACTTTTATATCTCAATTTTTTTGTTGATAGCAAAATGAGCAGATTTTTAAGACCACAAATACTCTCTGCTTAGAGTTGGATTCCCATAATATTAATTTTGTAAAAGGTATTTTGGGAAAGTATGAGTGGTAAAATTCGAAACTCCAAAAAAAAAGGCATAAAAATGCTGAAGAAAAGGAGTAAGATTATAAAAAATAAAATTCTAAAACTCTAAAAAGAAAGTATAAAAATCATAAACCGCAAATTGAGGGTGGAACTGGACCGACGCACATGAGCTTTGTACCGAGTCGTTGTCAAGCGGGACCTGCATCCTCTATGTCGGAACAGATAGAAAAGACTTACTCAGCAACTATCTGCAGGGAATCCCCCGGTTAAGTAGTGATGCATTACGATAGAACTGTCAATTCTCTGGCTCCAGTTAATCCCTGTCTTGTATTGGAGGTACTACACAATTTGTGCCGCATCTTTGTTATATGCTCCTGTCAATTTTTATTGTAAAATATTAGGCAAGTTATTAGGGTAGCTTTCCGATTTATTTTACTACTAGAAATCTTTCTATGTCCAAAGCCAATTTCCAAGGAAAGTGACCGTCGGAAATTTCTTGTGACAATTCTGCCGGAGAATGGCATTAGAAACAACATTTCTGAAAGGTTTCCCAAGAACCGGAAAACATCAATGGTTTGTACAATTTATTTATCTGCAAACAGCCTGCCCCTTGATGATTCAATGATGTTCTAAAGTTATGTACATGTGCATTAATCAGCCGGTAGTATGTTCTCTCCTCATAATATGTCCAACCTGCGTGTTCTAGAATTTAAAAGAAACCCCAACCGTAGTCCTAGAGCCAAGATCCATGAGCAACACATGAACCAATCTCATCATGGTCACTCAAGCAACACAATGTTAGTGGATGTTTGCGCAAAGCTATGTCCCGTGGAGATTGAAAGGAGGCAAGAGGGTGTTCCTATTTGAACCGGAAATTGGTCTTAATCTTAAAAGTTGGGGCCATTGTCGACAGCACCGAGTATAAAATTGAGAGCCATCGGAAGGGGTGCAGCCCTCTCCGGTGGCCATCACCTCTCAGTAAGGCTCATCGATCAACCTCTCGGTGGCTTGTACTTTAACCAAAAATTACCGTTAAAGCCAAGTAAAAATATGGACTCCCGAAAAATATCAGTAAGAATAAAAAATAAAGAAATGTAATTTAGTCATCAATCGTTTACCCAAAAAAAAAAAAAAACATATGATTTTGAATATATAGATTCAATATATATCTATACGAATGCTACTTTTATATCTCTCTCTATATTTCTTTGTTATCACGGTTCCGTCATTTTATCGGTGGGTGAAGAGATCATAAAGCTTATCGTGGCCAATCAAATTACCCGGCTGGGATTGGCTGAACATTTCGATAACGAGATCCGAGGGATTCTCGCACAAATTCACCGATAATGAATAAAAAAAGAAATACTGAGATACAGTCACAAATATATACATTTTTTGTATCAATATATATTTTTTATAATCATATTAGGTTATTCATAATGATCTTATTTTATATGTCATATCAATCTTTAATTTTACCATGCTCAATTGATTTCAGGAACTATGGGTGCAGTGGTTTGTCGGTCGAATGTGACAGTACCATCATCGCCGCATGGCTATACCAGGATTCACTGGCCTGTCTGCTGTTCCGAGTAAATGGTTAAGATGTAGCTCCATGTACGAGTTTACCATCCGTAAAATCATTAGCTTCTCTATCGCACTTATATGCAAGTCTATGTTCAGAGCAAATATTTTGCGACAGATGGATTATTCATTATTTTGTGGCAGCTATCTTCTGTAGGTTTTTACGTGACGACGGAGTTCGGGATCACATAAAAGACAACTACAAAGTCTTTGCGACTGTGTGCCTCGGAGCTGATGTTCACTGGTGGGCCAGAGCTTCGAGAAGCGAGATCCTTTTCGTGGAAGGACTTGGAGAGAATCTTGACTAATCAGGGCGATGCCCACTTGCTGCCTGGTTTACGGAGATCGGTAGCTAATACTCACTCTGCTTGCGTGATTAATTAGAGCTCCTGGACTTCAGTCGAGTCATTCAACAGTCTCTCCATCTAAAAGGGTTTTGAATTTGATGTAGGTCGAACATGAACTGATGGATGACGAACTCCGGGCCCAATATAGATTCACAATTCTGGAGGAAGTGTCTTATGGATGACAGACCACCGTCAAAACCACCCACAAGTTACACTCTTGAATGTGGAAGTGAAGAAATTCAACCAAGTTAGGATAACCTATGGGAGTTCCGTTACTATGACTAACAAAGGTAGCTAAATGCCTCATAATCAGCACAAAACACCACTGCGCAGCGAATCCATATGCAAGGGAAAGAACTTGCTAGAACGAGCAGGGATCAAAGATTGAGGTGTGCATACGTGCTCGGCAGACGATAAAGTACTAAAAACTTGCCTAATAGGGCAGATTTTTAGAACAATGCAATGCAATGAAGCTCGAGCAGGTACGCATAGGAATTCTAAGAACGTGCCAGTCTTTCATTTTTTTGGATAGATAATTCGTATTCATTCATGGCAAGCGATAAGAACTCCCCTCGAAAAATATGCAAGCCCAGCCCATCGTATGTACTGACATAGGTTATGGGCCCTAGCTTTGGAGCCGTCCAGAACCTAATTTATTAGGGCGGGGCCCAACAGGATTTTCATCGTGCCCGAGCCGACAAGGTTCAATAAGGCTTCCAGCCTAATAATCCTTGACCCAAGCACAATCCTCTGCGTGGGGCTTAAAATTGCCACACCTAGTTTCACATGGAATTAATCCATAATCTACAAAGCAAGCAGGGAAGAATAATAAAAGATAATAAAGTTTATATGAAACCAATCCATAATCTACTGAAAATATTTTAACCCACCGTCGGCGTGGTCGAGTGGTTCGGCACTCGGCGGGGAGCTCTTAACCCCTTAAATGGGCCAACCCGGGGCAATCCGGATTAGTCAGCTAGACAAAGTCCATCTGGATACCGGCGGTTTATACAAAAAAAGAAAAGAAAATATTAGAAAGCTAAATTTATACTATAAACAATTACATACCGATACTTAAATAAATATGAAAATAACTTTGTATTCATACCTTTAACTTTATAATATAATAGATATTTTAACGTAGAATCATGTTCGTAATTTCAATAATGTAAGATCTAGATTCAAAATTTTAGAGCCAAACTTATCCGGAATAAGATGTGGAGACCCGAAAAATATAGTAATCAGCACACTCCTATAAAATGCGGTGAAAATAATTTTGAGTAAAGATAGGTAAGGATCAGGATTAGCCTTGATTTCCCCCTTAATTTGCGTCTGGTCAATTCAGTTTAATCCTCAGATCAAACAGGACACGAGGTATCATTGGAGTGGCAACATTTTATAATTGAAATCACCTATAAAAAAAAAGTGTGATACAATCTTTACACAAATTGGTCCAAATGGACGTGCCGACTAGCCTGCTCGGGTGGAAATCTCCAGCAGTGCAACTGTGGCCCCTCGGGGAAGTGCGAAACATCGTCGGTCTTCCTTTTGATCCCCCACGGCAGTAAGCATATTGAACTTGTCGGGGAATCTCATCAAGTATATATCTATATTATATGGTCTCTCGCATATGATTGCGATATCATATAGATATGGACATAATGTCCTATTAGATTTCCTAATAGAAATGTTTAACATGCATTTCTCATCTAGAGTTTCCCAAATTCCTGCCATTTTTACGCATATATATATATCTTGGTCCTATACGCTAAGGCGCTGAGAAATTTGTTTATTTATTGTATAAGACACCATGATATTAGAACGTAATAAGATAAGAGGAGAATCAATAGATGTGAGATATCTTACCATATTAATCGAATTAAAAACCTTTTAATTATTAAATTGAAAACGGTGTTACTGTAATGTGCCCTTTTTCTCGTGGTGCCAAGCAAGTTAGATGTTAGGAATTTCCTTTGCATTCGGGGATTGTTGGAATTCTTGGCTGATGCATTGGATACAGTGATGAAGAACTTGGTGGAATTCTTGGTTGATGCGTGAGAATCAATTACATACCAATGCTTAAAATAAATATCAAAACAACTCTGTGTTAATAGACATATGAATATGAGGAGAATAAAAAGTAATGAGTAGATTTCAACAATATGCTCCGAACTTATAATATAATACATATTTTAATGTAGAATTATGTTCCTAATTTCAATAAAGTAAGGTTTATATTCAATATTTTAGAGCCAACTTATTCAGAATAAGGTCGGGGGACTCAGAAAAACATCTTTACATATGATAGCATTTTTCTATCTAATACTATAAAGTACAAACATCAATTAGTCATTATATATATATATATATATATATCTCCCTTTTTGCTGATAAAAAATTTGTATATTTTTAATACCACAGATACTGTTCTTCTCCAACTTACAATTGCTAATTAAAAAAAAGTATAAGATCATGAAAAACCTTAAAAGTTCTATAACTCTAAAAAATCCATAAATTTTAAACGAAACCTTAAAATCAAACCGCAAAATCTAAGAACCATAATGAATCTTCATGGTTTTAAAATTATTTGAATTCTTAGATATGTATTTTCGTTCATTTTTAGGTTAAAACAGGTTTTGGTTTTATAAATCTAAGGTGAACTTCGAAGTTCCGATCCATAACCTGGCCACCAGACACGATGTGTTCCGTTGAGGTTTAGTGACCCTAAACCAATAGTTAATAGAGATCGATCTTGACTTGTTTGATGGGTTCACTATTAAGTGATTAGTCCTACACTGGGAAATATATAAAAAATTTCCAATGGCCATAGAAATATTGAAAATACAAGACGTCTTAGACTCAAACACTAATCCAATTTCAAGGTAAGTGCATCAATTAAAAGCTAATATATTTTAATATGTGGAATTTTAATGCCAGTATGATAACCACTTTTCCATTTAAGGGTCGCCCCGTTTGAACTTATCGGGGATCCTTATTTTGTATTACGTAAATATATATATATTTATATAGATAGGTAATATCATATTAGATTTTCTAATCGAACTTGTGTAGATATGAATTCATGAGTTCATGAGTTGGGTGGTGGGTTTAATTAGTCGAATAACATATTTAATAAATAATATTTATAATATAATATTATCAATACATTTACATAATATTATAATTTTAATATATTTTATAACAAAAATTATTAATATAACTATTATGTTAGATAAAATTTTAATATGAAATATAAATATAAATATAGTAAAATAAAATAAGTAATTATAATAAGTTTTTATTTTTATCTTTTAATTTTAAGTTGACTGATTTTTTTATTAATTTAATCGGTTTACCAATCTAATCAGAAATCGATCGGTTTAACTGGAGTTCACCTTATTTAAAGTGTAATTATATTTTTTTTATAAAAATCAAACCGAATAAATGACTAATTCTTGATTGAATTAATCTTTTCAATTCAATTTTTAAAACTATGTTATCACTGCTTGCATATTTTTTCTATCAGATTTTTTTCTTCAAATTCATGATATTACGCCTGTGCTCTCCCTTGCTGACGCTAAAGCGTGTGCTGACGTTTGAGCAATGGAAAAATAGGTGAGTGCTGACGTAACATGCTGGGATTGGTCGGCATTGCTTGACAGGTTGCGCGAAATTGGTGGAGGTCGAATATGCGTCTCGTCACCCTTAAAACCCTAATCCACAATACTTACTCTTGGAGACAGTCCCTTGTCGGGTTGGATTTGCGTCTTGGTAGGGTGCGGGCCGGGGAGGGGATCTCGTACGGTATGTGCTTGTTCATTGATCACGATCTCAGTGTCTTCGTCCTCATAAAATGTCTGAACTGTGTCCTAAAGTGTATAAACTGTCACTATTTCTCACAATATGTGCATGATAATTTGACAGATTCAGGCTTTCAAAGCCATGAAATGATCCTTATTGGGGTACTACAACTATTTGTTGCCCAACTCATAATTAGTTGTCCCCTTCATCCAAATCCAAAAAAAAAAAAATTTGATTTATAATGATGGATATTTAATGGTACGTGATAATATTAGTCATATTATTACGTGAGAATAGATGTTAAGATATACGATTTCATATCAACTAAATAAAGATAAGATTATGGATTTATAAGAAAATCAAATGTCATAATTTATTAGTTTAATATTTTAGGTAAAAAAAGATTTGCTTAACAAATGATATTAAAAAAAATATATATATACAATGTAACATTGAAAAGTAGTCAAAGATAATAAAATTTATATGAAAATTAATCCATGATCTACTAAAGTTATTAGAAAACTAAGAAATTTATACAAAAAATCAATCACTTAACAACAATTAAATAAATATTGAAATAACTCTGTATTCATAGACACATCAATATGACAAGAATAAAAATTAATGAACTAATTCTAGCAATGCGTTTGGAACTTATAATATAATACATATTTTAAAATATGATTATGTTCTTAACTTTAATAAGATGGGACTTAGATTCAAATCGTTAGAAACAACTAATCTAGGGTTAAGATCAGGTACTGAGAAAAATGTAGGAAACAGCGCACTCTTATGAAGATGCCACATATATTTAACAATAATTTTATTAAAAAAATTATAGGAGTAAAATGTGGGGAAAATTAATATTTAATAGTAATAAGTAAATATCGGGATTAGACTTGATTTTATCATCGCTTGGAGTCTGGTCAATTTAGTTAATCGGGAGATCATACATCCATGAAGTACCATTTGAGCAGCAACTTTTCTGTCATTAAAATCACTTATCAAAAAGATGGAAGAACTGATTAGTATACAAAGTTAATGAATGAAGAAAATATTTACCATAAAAAATATTGTTTTTCTAAATTTTGAATGAGAATGAAATACCCCATTAGAATTATTCTGATAACTTTTTTTTAACATAGTCTAACATACAGTATCGTATATGATATATAGAATTAGGGAAAAATGAAAATGCTTAATTATTTTTGTTAAAAAAACATTAGTCTATGATAAAATTAAGAATTTACAGAACTTGTGATTAAACACGGCTTTTTTTATCAGTATAAAAGGGGGGTTGTAGTTGTTTCGATCCTCGCTACGCTATGTTCATGCCATGTAATCCAAGAAGTCGTGTCCTGTAAGGCACGATCCAAAGTGCGCGCATTTCATGAAAATATTTTGATATGAATACATGAGTGATATGAAAACATGAACCTTAAACTTACTAAATATCGTAAAAGTGAGTTTTTATACCATCGAATCATTATAAGAAGTGTTAAATATGGGGGTTTTTTTAAATATTAAAAAAAACGTGTTGTTAAGGAATAGTTTGAAGAGATCGTGATTAGCTTGATAGTTGCAATGTCAATTGATTAGCCCTAGGGTATTCAGCGAAAATAAAACAGGGTAGTCTATACTTAGAAATATATCAAAATTTTTTAGTGTTATAAAAATGTCGAAATCATCCGGCATGAACGGCCGCATTCATTTATCATTGCTATTTATCTCTATCAGAAGGTAAAAAATCTTAATAATTTTATCAATTTATATTGTTAAGATTCTGAGTATTATTGAAGTGAAGAATTGATCATATCACGTCAACAAAGTAAGGTTGGTTATCCCTTTGATCGGATTGGAACTAGTTAAAATATGTATTCATGGGTTAAATTGGAGGCTTAATAGGTTGAATCACTTGTTTAATAAAGAATATTAATAGTAGAATATTACCAATAGATACATATAATATTATATACTTGATATTGATTAATAATAAAAAATTCTTAATATAATTATCATATTAACTATGGTTAACATAAAAATAAAAAAGTAATAAAATAAAATAAGTATATCATTTAAATTTTAAAGAAAAAAGTATCACATAATCAAATACAAATAAAATAAATCAATAATTAAAAATAAAATTATTCAATTATCAATATCCCAAACACCTCACTTTATGCCAAGATAATTTATTTTGTCTTAATTTGGTGTGTTGGTGTTATGATAAAAATTTTGAAAGAATATTTAATGGCTAAATGAAAAGTAAAAGAAAAAAAATGTTCCGATAATTACATTATAATAAATTTTTATTTTTATTTTAAGTTAGTCAATTTTTTATCAGTTTAATTGGGTTCACCGTTCATTCNTTCACATTGTGGTAAACTCTCAGACAGTGTAGAATTTCTTAAATTCCTGTATTTTTACACACATATATCTCGGTTTTGCTGATGCTAAGATGCGAATCAGATTGGATCTTAATATCCTTTGCGTTCAGGGATTGGTCGGATTTCTTGATGGATGTGTCAAATGCGGTGCAGCAGAACTTGGTGTTGGTTGGAGAAGAATGGCGCCCTTAAACCCTAGCCAACAATAGTTTCTTCTGGGAAGGGAAGGAGACATTTTACTCTTTGCGGGTTATAAGAAAAGGCTTCAGTGGTTGTACGGTTCATCTATTTGCAGACAGCCTGCACCTTGAAGATTCCGCCGTGGCGGTGTAGATTATAGAGCAGATGTTCTCACAAGCTATATGTACCTGTGAATTGATCATTTACAGCGTCTTCTTTCATAAAATGTCCGAACAGTGTGTTCTAGTGTGTAAACCGTGATTATTTTTAATGATATATTAGGCAGTGATTTGAATGGATTTAATAACGATCCAAATGTCAACACCATCCCGTTCCTTAAGAACATGAGCATGCTGGAATAAATGGAAATTTCTTTTTAAGTGGAAGAATAATAATATAGCTGAATTTTACATCGAGAAACTTTTGGCAGTTTCATTGGATTTTGCTTC
>CXYZ01007429.1:34094-94030 GCA_900006705.1 Sonneratia caseolaris
ACTGATGTGTCATTTAACAATATTAAATTAATAAATATTATTGATAAATTGAAAATTATATTTTATATAACGAGTATATCATATGATATGATATGCTCAATTGTTGTAACAATATAACCAAAAATTGATAACTATGATTTTTTTACTTATTAAAATATTAAAAATTAAAATAAACTCTAAAAATTTTTAATAAACACTAAAACCGTAATTATTAGATAAAAGTGAAAAAATAAAGATGTATTGATGTGTAATTTTAATAATTGATAGATAGACATATAGATTCCAACAATATGCATGGAATTTATTACATAATATATATTTTTAATGCGTGAGTCAAACTTCCAATTTCAATGTGATACTGTGACATTTATATTTATGCACTTACACATTACAGAACTTCCGCCACTTCCGGGTTTTCCAGCCATGTCCAGTTTCTGACATCATTAAATGTCGTACACCGATTCAAGCCCTGTAAAGAGATTCCGTTGCTTCGAGCGCTCCCACAAGCCCTCTCACGACTGAATCGCAATATCTAGTTTCTTCAGATTTCAAGACATGAAGTGCGTTTTGAGCTCGGCCATAATCAAGAAAGCGAGCACTCGCTGTCTTCATGATGGTTACAAGAGGATCAACAGGCCCCAACCCCTGATGATGGAAAAGCCCTATCAAGTGTTTATAAACCACCGCGGGGTCGACACGAAGAAGAACTTTGCCGGGTTGCTCTATCAATACCTATCCCTTCTAGATGTGAGCTGCTTTCTCGATTCCAAGAGCATGAACCCTGGGGACAGGCTGCTGGATAACATCGAATTGGCAATCCAGGGTTGCAAGGTTGGGATGGCAGTTCTCTCGCCCCGCTACTGCGAGTCCATTCACTGCCTCCGTGAACTCGCCCTTATGATGGAGATGAAGAAGCGACTGGTACCCATATTCTATGACGTGAAACCATCTCAGCTTTGCATTTTGAGCCGAGAGGCCTGCTCGAAAGGAGACCTTCATCAATACAGCTGGGCCCTCGTGGCTGTTGTAATGACTGGCGGCCGTCCATTTGACCCCTCGGAGCAGTAAGCATATTGAACTGTTTAACCTATGTCTTAATCCCCCCCTTACACCTTTATTCATCATATTGATCTATCAATTCTTCACGCCGAGGAAAAACTATAGAGGGAATTTCCCAAATTCCTGTGCTAACATGCATATATCTATCTCGGTCTTGCTGCTGATGTTGACGTGCCGAGCAAATCAGATCTGAGGAATATCTTTTGCATTCAGGGATTGGTCGGAACTGCTGACAGATGCGTCCAAGGCAGTGATGAAGAACTTGGTGGAGGTTGAAGAGGAATCGCGCCCTTAGGACCCTACCCGATAATACTTTCTTCCGGGGAGAAGAGGAAGCCGTTTTTCTTCTTTTCCCTTTTGTGGAGGTGGGGTGAGGTGGGGTTTATAAAAAGAGGCTTCGTTGGGTGTACAATTCTTCTATTCGCAAAGAGCGTGCACCCTGATGATTCGGCCTGGATAGAGTATAGATTCTAGAGCTTAAGTCCTCATAAATTCGAGCTTATGCGTCTTCTTTTGGCCAATCGGATATGTTTGTTGATCTCTCCGTTTGCTTAAGAAAATGAGCATGTTGAAATATATATATTTTTCCTGGTGGAAGAAAAATACAACTGAAATTTACAGAAGAGAAACTTTCAATAGATCTAAAGACTCTACAGCGAAATCTTCCTAGTAGAGTTGTACTGAACTCTTCCACTGTAACTAATCAGCATGTTATCTCTCTCGAAATAATTGTTAACTGATCTTACATAAAATTAAGATTTGATGCAAGTGAAATAATATGTATATATGTATATGCATATGTTTATGTATATTTATGTGGATATGTATATATGGTAATCTTCAGCAGGATTTGAGATTGTCATTTTAATTAAATAATTCGAATGTTCTGAAATATCATATAAACATCTTTGTTGTAATTGGATTTTTTTTTTATCTTATACGTAGTCAAATGTTATATTGGTGAAAAACAATGGTTTAGAATCAAATAGAATATATTATATATAATAGAATGGTATAAAATCAAGAGGTATTCCAATTATTTTTATGATAATTTTAAAATTATGATTAAAACAGGTAGTGAAATGATATGGGAGAATTTTCATTATTCTATCATGTTAAGTAAGATTTTCATCTTATGTTAACTCTTAAAAACATAATTAAATAAAGACAATAAAATGGAAAGATAACATACTAATTAAATTTCATTACGTTTTGTTTCATTTGATTTGTCCTGTACCAGGTCAAATAGTCATTTTATAAATCTCAAAATTTTGTTGATAGCAAATGAACGCATTTTTAATACCACAATACTCTTAGCCTCGAGTTGGATTCCAATAATATTAATTTTGTAAAAAGTATTTTGGGAAAGTTTGAAATTCTGGAATAAAAAGTATAAAAATCATAAAAATGCTGTGTGTGTGTGTGTGTGTGAGAGAGAGAGAGAGAGAGAGAGAGAGCGAGAGAGAGAGAGAGAGAGAGAGAGGGTAAGATTGATTGAAAGAGGTACTTTATTGTCTAGTCTTGAATTCTATGGAAGCGTTAAAAGCTGGACTGGACCCGACAAGATAAAGGTGCCTGAACGGCCAGGTCAGGTGGGGTCTGTAGAAAGTCCATTTTATGGAAGTGAAATGAAAACGAGCACCCGACACGAGGGCATTTCCCATTTTTATAGGAACTTCTCTAGAACTAATGAAATCTCCAATTATAGCCCCCTCTGGGATGATTATCTCGATTCTCGATGATCAGACCCAGAGTGGCCTCGTTACCTAGGATAGCTCCCAAGTTAGAACACATAGTTCATTAGCTCAAGCACTTATAGCATTAGCCAACTAACGTAATAATGCTACTCTGTGTCACAAAATAAATTGTCTGAAATTTCCATTTCTTATTTTATATTTTCTATGATTATAACCACTGTGGACTGGGATGTTATATGGGATTGTTGACAAATTAAGATTCCATGCAACTTTTATGCGTAGTGAAATAACAGCTGTTTATTTCCGATTACTAGAAGAGAAAGAACTGCTGCTTCTTGTAAAACTAAGGTCAGCATGATTTGTCAATTTGATTAATTTAGTCTTTTGATAAGTGATGAATTCCATTAATCAAAAGCCATCATCAATGTGCAGCAGTTCAACAGAAGGTCCTTGTTCAGGTGAAGCATGTTGCAGGTCGTTGTTCAGTCTTAGGGAGCCTAAATCCTCTACATCGGACGAGATAAAAATGTCTTACTAACGGCGCTCTACAGCATCATGACTTCCCAATCAGGCCTACCACAAAAGACACAGGACATTATCACATGCCCTTCCGCTATCGACGGATTGGCATAGTACTGTTTGCTTTATTATAGTACGACACATCATTTTGGCAATACTCATCCACTATCTTTTTTTTCTTTTTTAGTTTTGCATTAAGTAATATTTTTTAATCAGGCGAAACGTATATTGAAATTAATCTATAGTCAGGCTGAAATTCTTAGAAAAATTCATGCCGATCCTCCCAACATATAAATCTATTCTTAAATTACCTATTTAGAAGTTTAATGAGATAGTTACTGGTTTAATTTCAAGTTGGTTAATATATTTTTGGCTCTTTCTTAATTGTCCTATTTCATGAAGGAGGACTCCTGAATGAACGAAAGAAATTTATTACTGATAAAAAAAAGCACCACAGGTCCTCCGATGTTCCCCACCCAAAAAACCGTTAATTATAACATGTTAGTTACGGCATCATAGACGGCGAGGGACATTTACCTCTGGGACAAGTGAAATTGAAATATGAAATGCTAGAGTCAAAGTGAAAGACTGACTGCTTCTGATGTGATATTATGTCGGATTTTACAGCACATGTTAAATAATCAGGTTGCAATGAGCATTAATTACAGTGGTCATAAATTTATTGTGTGGTTGTACATTTAAAAATTAAAATGTAAACTTTTTAGCATACGTTTACTTACTTTATCATCATGTTATCTATATTACCGAATTTTACAACACTTCATTTTTTTTCCCCAAATGTTACAATTGATTGATAACATGAAGGAAAGTTTTACTATAGCCAGAACTTTCCCAATAACAATACTTGAATCAGATCCCACCAAACTGAAGAAGAAGAACGTAAATTGAAAACCCCACACTCTCACGGTCTCTTCTAACATCAAATTGAAAGTAATACTTTTCAAACTATATTAAGGGTTAATCTTGGAAAGTTCAAGAATTGGGAGTAAACAACTGCATAGTAATTACTGATGAAGAGGGCAGGATGCTTCAAACTCTCGCATTTTCGCCTGATTGAAGCGAAGACAGAGCACCTGTGGCCTAATAAAAAGAGAAACGAGGAAAAAGGGATATTGAAGGTAGCGATATCATTGACTTCTCTAACTCGTGTCCCCTCCGGATGTTCAAACATTAAGGACTAGGAAAGCTCAGTCATTGCCATTATCATTGACATCTCCGCATCCCAAGTCGAGTAAAGAGAGAGAGGAGATCAGAAATCGCCAGTATGGCTTTTCGGTCGGCCCCACACAGAGTCATTTGAGAATCTTCTCGGTGCATCGAACGCCTTTGCGCCATGCTGTGAATAGATCCAGCTCGGTGCTTATGTGGTCGAGGTTGAAGCCATGTTTCATCTAGACTATTAAATACCGATGTCATCTGCCTAGGGGGAAAAATACGTCTATAGGTACAAAAGAATGATACAAAATTTAATTAGAATTGCATGGAATGGATGCAATCTTCAAAGTCTCGATGTGATTTTGTATATGAATTGGTCCATCTGTGCTTTGGCTCTACTCCTGCATATAATTTTATTAGCATATAATGGCCGCTTGGAAGCCACCGAGTTATTCCATCTTTTTTTTTTTTTGTTTTGGTTTCGCCAAACGAAATAGCCTAACTACTTAAGTACTGCCGTCATACATACTCATGTATCGCGCATATAATGTGCATCCGCATATTGCTGGTACACAATTATGCAAGGTGACTGCATTCAAGGTGGATGAGCCCTGATCCATTACTCCATGATTTCTCGTCAGTCCTCAGCGTGCCGACGGGAGGGGACGGCCACCGAGGAAGGAGGAAAAGAGCATTAGCGATTCGCCCGGTTTAAACACCGGCACGTCATGACCGGCTCCTCGGAAGGTGGCGAACGTAAGCCCGTCGTATTCTTGGCACCATCCACTCTCTGACTCATCATATAGGAGCCAAGAAAAGGGGGGAAAAAATAGCAGCTCATTTGTTTTCGTGAAGGAAATTCCATTTCATCAAGACAATTAGGTTGATTGTTGATAATTCAAGATAATATTCAAATATAATAATGGTCACAACCTGGATATTTCCTCCTCTTGCTGATATACTAACAAAATATTCATTAGTTTAGAATAATATAAAAGAAGTGTAAAAATTAATAAGTGATACAAAAAAATGTTATTTAACAATACTTAAGTCAGAATCTATTATTTTCAAATTGAGAAGAGCCGCACTGATATCTACTAAAATTGATTATTTCACTTGCTTTTGGTGATACCAGGGTCTCCAAGCCTTCGTGATGGTGAGTCCTAAAGAGCTTAAGCTGTATCGAGTGGACAATACAGGGAGTACTCCTCCATCAGTGCCCCCAGTCACAACATATTTTAGTGATGAATCAATAGCCCAACACAATAAACACCAAATATGATATAAATAAACATATAAATACGTGAATGAATAGATAAATAAAATGCACCTGTAGACCCAAATTCTAAGTCCACCTGCAGTAAGCCCCTCATACATTGGAAGAACCGAGGCCTGGAGTCTGACCAGGCATCGAATATCCCCATACTGAATTTAGAGAAATGTTAATGAGTCTCTTTAGCATCTTCTATAAAGTTCGAAAACTCAAACGGAGTTTCTATACTGATCGGTTGATTAACTGCAACAGTATCTATACTTATCTGTTATGGTGCTTCTTATAGTATTATTTCCATATTCATATTGATGTTCCTAATCTAAAACCGGCAAAAGCCTAGTTATTTTTTTTAGGAAAAAAAAACATTTAACAGGAAATAGAACCCGTCTATTTAATTAAATAATATCAATTACCTATGGACAAGGATTGTGCAAGATCAGTGGAATTCAATCTAGAGAGCCATACAAGATGAAAAATCGATCATTACGATCTCCAGGAATTACCAACCATTCGAGAGTTGCGCTTGAACAAGAACCGGGACGATCATTTTCCATCCTCCGAGTTGCTGGCGGAGTCAGCCACCCAAGTTGAGGGGTGGAGGCTGCACATGTCGATCTCTTTGTACGGCCTCAGGACCTCCTCCACGGCCCGACTGCAGTCCTCGTTGTCCCATGTGTTGTTGCTGTTAAAATCGCAGCTCTCCCTTATTATCTCGTGGGTTTCGTCGGATACCACCGCATGGCTCCCCGCGTAGTCGACGATATCTGTGCAATCCTTGGGATCCGACGTCTCTGGATTTCCCAACTAGTTAACCAACAAAACCAACCCAACACGATCTTAGGTTGTCGCGATAGATCCTCAAGGGCGCATTTGGTAGGTCGGATGAGGGAGAGGGTGACGATAAAATTTTGGTAGTCTCAGGATAACTGGATAATGACAATAAAATCTTGGGTTTTAGTTGAGTCATTCAATAATCTCTCCATCTAAAAGGGTTTTGAATTTGATGTAGATTGAGGATGAACGGATGGATGATGAATTCCGGGCCCAATATAGATTCACGATTCAGAAGGAGGTAGCTTATGGATGTCGAACCACCGTAAAAACCCACACAAGTTACACCCTTGACTGTCAAAGTGAAGAGATTCGACCAAGTCAGGGTAAACGGCGGGAGTTCCATTCCTATGACCAACAAAGGTTGCCAAATGCCTAGTCATCAGTACAAATGGATTAATGGGAGTCTTACAATCCACGTCCACTCCACTGTGCAGTCAATCCATAGGCAAGGGAATGAACTTGCTACAATGAGCAGGGGACGAGGATAGACGAGAAACTAGTAAAAACTTGCCTAATAGGGTAGATTTTTAGTGCAATGCAATGCAATGAAGCTTGAGGAGGGTGTCATCTGCCCGATAAATGTCAATGTTTATGCGATGCTACTGAATTGTACTAAACTCATGTATTCTCATATAATCATCTTCAGTTACCAAAATAAAAGGGGAATCTAAGAACGTGCCAGTCTTTTCATTTTTTGGATAGCTAATTCGTATCCATTCATGGTAAGCGAGAAGAACTGCCCTCGAAAATTATGCAAACCAAGCCCATCATATGTACGACCTAACTGACATTGATTATGGGCCCCTAGCTTTGGAGCAGTGCAGCACCTAATTTATTTGGGCTGGGCCCAACAGGATTTGTATCGTGCCCGAGCCGACAAGGTTCAATAAGGCTTTCAGCCTAACAATCCTTGACCCAAGCCGTGTCGCTTAAAATTAGCACATCTAGTTTTACATGGAATTATAATCCATAATCCACAAGCTAACAGGGAAAAATAATCAAAGATGATAAAATTTATATGAAACTAATCCATAATCTAGTGAAATTATTAGAAGACTACGAAAATTTATACTATAATCAATCACATACCACTACTTAAATAAATATCAAAATAACTTTGTATTCCTACTTTTAAGTTATAATATGGTAGACATTTTAACGTAGAATTATGCTGCTAATGTCAATAAAGTAAGGTCTGGATTCATAACTTTAGAGCCAGAGTTAATCCTAATAAGATTTGGAGACTCAGAAAAAAAATATACGAATTCGTGCACTCCTATAAGTTACCCCAAATAAACTATGTTATATTTAAATATTATTATTATTATTTAAAAATTGTAGGTGTAAGATGGGGTGAAAATATTTTTTAATAAGATAGGTAATGATCGGAATTAGACTTTATTTTCCACTTAATTTGAGTTTGGTCAATTGCGTTTAGTCGTGAGATGAAACGAGACGATGAGGTGCCATTGGAGTAGCAGCTCTCTGCAATTGAAATCACATACAAAAAAAAAAAAGTGTCACCCAATCAGTATACAAATTGGGCCCATTTAGTGGAGCCGACACAGTCGGGTCAAATCAGTACGACTGGGCCATCTGAGGGAAGTGCGAGCCTTTGATCCCGTCTGGACGTGCATTTCTCCCATTCCTGCTGTTTTACTTATATAACTTGGTTCCGATTGCTGAGGTCGAGTAATTATTTTTTCGGTTATATAAAATACCAACGAGTTTATAATGAAATAAATAAATTGAGAAATAAAGTGGTTTAAAAAATTATATAATAAGAATTAAATATATAACATCTTAATTGTAGTCAAAAGCAGTGCCAATACATTGAGCCCTCTTGAGAAAAGGTGTCGGGCGAGTTAGACCTTAGGAACTGGCTCATGCGTCACACACGGAGACGAAGTGCTTGGTGGACATCGAAGAAGAATCGCGCCCTTAAAACCCTAGTGGACAAAAATTTCTTCCAGAGAAGCAAAAGGGAACTTATTTTTAATTTTTTTTGGGAAGAATTTGTACATGTGAAATTGACGTGGAGCATCTTTCTCTAGTTTAAAGGGATTCTGCATCCAAAATTTTCCAGCGCATCACTTGTGTTGAAATCTCCTTACCTAATTGTATCCAATCAAGCATGCCATCCCTCTCGAAATAATTAGTGACTGATATTTTTTTTTATGCAATTAAAATGATATGCACATGTTTATATGATAGTCACCAGTAGAATTTGGGATGAACTCATGTCAACACAACTCTAAAAAAATTCACCTACTCTGATCTAGAAATTAGATAGTATTTCTTTATCTAATACTCTAAAGTACAAAAGTGAAATAGTCATTTTATACATCTCAAAACCTTTTCTTCATTTTGTTTTTGTTTTTTGCTGATAACAAATTTATATATTTTTGACAATCCAACTTAGAATTCCTTAAAAAAAAAAAAGAGGGGAAAAACAGTATAAGACCATGAAAAACCTTAAAAGTTCTAATACTCTAAAAAAATCTATGAACTTTAAACGAATCCTTAAAATCAACCCGCAAGATCTAAGAACCCTAATGAATTTTCATGGTTTTAAAATTATTTGAATTCTTAGATGTGTACTTTTGCATATTATTTTCAGTTTAAAAACATTTCTGGCTTTAGAAATCTAAGGTGAACTTAGAAATTCCGATCGATCCATATACTTACTGGCCACAAGCATGATATGTTCCGTTGAGGTTAGTGCCCTAGACCAATCACTAACATAGATCGATCTTGACCAGTTTGATGGTTTCACTAGTGGTTGATTAGTCCTACGCTGAGAAATACATCAGAAATTTCCAATGCCATAGAAATATTGAAAATATCGACATATCAAATTCAAACACTAACTTAATTTTAAATTAAATTGATATATTAAAAGATAATACATTTTAATATGTGGGATTTTAACAACGATAACCTGACCACTTTTCATTTTCTTCGGCTGGATAATTGTACGCGCATTATAAATTCGAGGAAGGTCTCCGACTGCATATAAACCTCGGAAGGCAGAGCTGAAACTTCGTTGCTCTTCTGATCAGAGCTCGCCGTAGTGGGGAGTTGGACCCATCTTCCGTGACAGCCGTGTGAGCCTTAAGGTACAAAACATCCGATGACCCAAACATTAAATGGTGCACTTTTTGTCTTAAATATTTATTTTTTCTCATCCTTATTTTTAATCTTTTCAATTTTTTTTTCACTTTAGTCAGTTAAATTTTCTGTTATTTTTACTGACATGTCATCTTAAACATGAAAAATGTTCCAAAAAATCTTAAACAATTAAAGATAAAAAATTTTGAATCAACTAAAAATAAAAGAATTTCCCAATGAGGGAAAAATATAGTTTAAGAGTCTACTGAAAATCGAAAACACAGATACTTGGTGGAGCCACGGTCGGGTCAAGATTGGAAACTCGTGGGTGAGACCTACTCTTTCCTTTTCTTTTTTTTTCTTTTTTTTTTTTGTGTTTTCATTTTTTTTATTTTATAATCTTTTCATCGTTTTAAATTTGTGGTCACATTTTTATTCATTAAGGATTCTTTTAAAGTATTTTTAATTTTTTAAAATGCCACTTGTATAAACATTTATATTTATGCACTTACACATCGTCACTTCAAGCTCTACCGGCCATGTACATTTTCTGACACATTAAATGTCATACACCGATTCATGCCCTATACAGAGATTCCGTTGCTTCAAGCTCTCCCGCAAGCCCTTCCACGACTGAAATCGCCATGTCTAGTTTCTTCAGATTTCAAGCCATGAAGTGCTTTTTGAGCTTGGCCATGGCCAAGAAAGTGAGCCCTCGCTGTCTTCATGATGGTTACAAGAGGATCAACAGACCCCAACCCTTGAGGGATCAAATTGTGGCCATGGAGTGTCAATATTCACAAGTAGGTAAATGCGTGTATGGGTAGTGATTATGTCTACAAGCAAGGCTTGATGCAACGCTCAAGGATACTCAATGAACAAGATGTGACTGAGCAAAGTCACTCAAGGAGTGTGCACTATTCGATAGACATGACAGACACTAAGGGGTGCTCAATACTTAAAAGCTAGCGAGTTGATTACTCGTGAAGATCGGATAAGTCTTTGACCATGGTCGAGTACCGTTGGATGCAACAATTCTGATAAGACAGTTGTGATTGTGGAAGGTGATCATGGACGTGGGCCTTGGAGGAGAGTGGATTTGATCGACGATGCTAAGTTAGCGCTAAGTCATCCATACCTGGTTAAGCAGACAATCGAGAAAAGATTCTCCCGAAATATGCCAAATCAATATGTTATGGAAACAATCTTGGAGATTGCATATCTACAGTCGAGATTGATCATATTGAGATCTAATTGAGAGAATTAAGGGATTCATATATATCGGTTGGCATATTTAGTATGCTAGGCTCTTCTATATAAAAAAAGGGCTTAGTTTCATTATTAGAGGAACCCAGAATTCTAAGAGGAAAAACACAGAGAGCCAGAGATTTTAAGAGAGTAGAAATCAAGTTAGAGCAAGTAGTCCGGTATTTTTGAGAGGAGGCACGAAATGGGTAGGGAGTGTAAGTAGTGAGAGATTGTGAGACATATTTATGTGACTGCGTGTAAGTGTTTTGATCTAAGTTGAATTTTTGTATATTTGTGATATATGTGAATACATGTTATGTTTTTCCCTAATTATATTCTTATATTACTTTATATTATTTTTATGATTCTGTTATCCTATGATCTCGATAGTACGTACGCTCTGTGATTGGTTGACAAGCAACACAGGAAAAATTTGTGCCCCAACTATCACGGATGGAGATGGGCCCCACTGTCGGTGCCAAGTCAAAATGGCCGGCTCCTTTTGCAAGCTCCAATTAGATTCCACGAAGTGCTAACATATTTTGGCCAAAGCATTTTTTATATAATTCTTTATTTTTTTCTTGAGCCTTTGTTGCTCTCTGATGGGGAATCAGACACAGTTAAATGAAATAAGATGTGTCTCTTCTTCTATTTACCACAAAAAGATATTTTCTTTTTTTAAATTTGCATGAGAGCACTTGTTTAGAAAGTGAGTAGGTTTTTGTTTAGAAAGATGTGTTTGGATTAATATTTCCCCGTTAGATTTCTAAATGGGTGATATACAGATTGAATATCATGTTGGAGAAGTCGATGAAAGTTTTTCCATGGATTTTAACTCAATTATAGAATAGACTCGATATACATTTCAACTAGTTTAAGAATATTATGTGATGCACAAATAATATTAAGAAAAAGATAGTACCAATACACACCGTCTTTTTAAGATGAATTTGGACTGTCCACCCTTTTCAACTTTAAAACTTGATATGCAAATTCTTAATTTTTATCAAAATCCTTATCCATTAATGTTATTTTAACTATGTCCTTTACCCAAAGAAATAGTGAAACCATCTTTTTGTTTTTATCCTATCCATTGACGCGTTTACGTAATTGTCAAATCCTTTCTAGATTGTCTTTACCATTGCAGGAATGAACCATGAACTCTCTCTCTCTCTCTCTCTCTCTCTCTCAAAATTAATAAAAATAAAAATCTCATGCCACACAAATTTGACCTTAATATATTTTGAAATAAAATTTTGATTAAAAAAAGTGATGTTAAATAATTTTAAATTAATCTATGTTGGTATGTAATATGCATTTATATGTAATGATACATATACACTTTTTGATAAGTGACATTTATATTTATTCACGAAAAGATTATAGTAGAAATTTTAAAAATTTACCTTATTTTTGTAAATCAGTTTTAAAAGTTTGAAAGTATTATATTTGGTCATAAAAGTTCACAATCATTACAATATTAAGTCATTTTCATCAAACATCATTAATCTCCGTAACGGAATATTAGTGCAGCAATTATTTGATGATGTGTCATACTTAGGTGCAACCAAGTTGTTGACGTGACACAATAATGTGTAATCAAGTGACTGATGTGGAAAAATTTTACTCATATGACATGCTTACATGTTGCTAAGTTGCTGGTATTACACGACATATTAACTTTAGTTATTAGTGGTTACATATGGTTAATGACAATTGATAGACAGAACTTGACGTTGTAATAATTTTAAATTTTTATAATTAAATTAGATATTTTTAAACATTTTGTACAAACTTAAAAATATAATTTTTTACAACTTACATGGTAATCGTCTTATTTTTATTGCCGCAAATAGTGCTTTTCTCCAACTTAGAATTGCTATAAAAAAAATTACAGTATAAGATCAAGAAAAACCATAAAAGTTCTAGTACTCTAAAACAATCTGCAAACTCTAAACGAATCCTAAAAATCAAACTGCAAATTTTAAGAACCCTAATGAATATTCATGGTTTTAGAATTATTTGAATTCTTATATATGTGTTTTCGCATATTTTTAGTTAAAACAAGGTTTTGGTTTTAGAAATGTAAGGCAAACTTCGAAATTCCCATCCTTATCCCGGCCACCAAACTGGATACGTTCCGCTGAAGCTACTGCCCCTAAACCAATCGTGAATATTAAAGATCGGTCTCGACTAGTTTGATGGTTTCACTATTGATTGATTAGTCCTACGCTGGGAAATATATCAAAAATTTCCAACGCTCTAGAAATATTGAAAATACTGAACGTTTTAGACTCAAATACTAATTTAATCTTTGGGTAAGTTGGTTCTTTGAAAGATAATATATTTTAATTTGTGAAATTTTAGCGACAGTAAGTTTACCACTTTCCATTTTTTTTAATTTGCTAGACGATTATATGTGGATTTTAAATTCACAAGATTACGAGGTGTCTACATATAAACCTTGTAAGTCAGGGGTGAAGCCTTGTGCTCATATTGTTTGTCGGAGCTCACCGTCGTGGGGCTGACGTAAGAGCCTACCGGAGCGATGCCGCGTGGAGGTAGAAGGCCAACTCATTACCAGCTCTATGATATAACATATCCAACGACCTAAAACCTAACAATGAAAACAGGCAAAAAAAAAAAAAAACAAGAAGAAAGTAATCTAAGTTATATGAAATTAATCTGTAATCTAATAAAATGGTTGAAAATGGAATTTTATGTTAAAAAAATAATAAGATCATGATATACGAGGGATTTGGTACCATTATTTTATAAGTTTAAACTCTTGAATTATATATGACATGTTATTCTTATAATTTCGGTGAAAATTTTATATAGTATCAAAACATATTATCGTATGACTTCTCACTTCATCATGGCTCAAGCCCTAGAGAATGCTTAAGCTGCAAGAAAAATACTTGACTTGTAATATTTGAGTCCAATAGCCTGATAGGCTATTGGGTTAGTTGATCACATCATCCGAGAATAGAAGAGTATACTTACTTGGTGGATAATTATTAAGGACGAGTGCTCATTGCACATGGCATGTGTATGCCACGCTACCACGTGAAAGTGAGTATTGAGAAATTGAATCTCATATCGAAAAAAAATCATGGCATAAGAGGATTTGGATACCATTCTCCTATAAATTTAAGTTTTTAAATTAGATATACTCAAATTGTTCTTATAAGTCATGTGTAAATTTTACAAAAAAAAAACAATTATTAGAAAACTAAGAATGTTTATACTAAAATCAATTACTCAACAACAATAAAATAAATATCCAAATAACTTTGTATTCATAGACATATCAAAATGTTAACAATAAAAAAGTAACAATATTATGCTTGGAAATTGTAATATAGTAGCATTTTAATATATGATTTTGTTCCTAATTTCAACAATATACGGTCTTTCTCAAAACTTTAAAACTACCTTATCTGAATATGGTTAACATATATACTAAGAAAAACATTGGAATTAACCAACTCCTGTAAGTTACCAATCATGTTATAGTTAACTATAAAATCTAAATTATGGGTGTAAAATGGAGGGGAAACAGTTTTTTTAAAAATAAAAATAAAAATCTAAATCATACAAATAAAGAGATCTATTCATTGATAAGAAAAAGAAAATAAAGAGATCTATTCATTGATAAGAAAAAGAAAACGAAAAAGCGTACCTTCGTATTACTTGTCATAGGGTGAATCTGATTCACGTTCCTAATCCATCCGACAACAGCGCTGACTTCGATGACACCACCACAGGCACCGGTTAGGAGGGCAGCCTTTTTTGGGGCTTCTCTTACAGATGTGGCCTTTGGCCTTCAAATATAATACTTTATAAATGTTACTTAAATTTATTTATATTTTAAATTATCTCAATTTCATAACCCAACCCTTACATTTGTTCATACACTTTCATATTAAATTTGACCCCTTGAATATTCTGCAGCTGTTCCTGATTGTTGTACATGGAGGTCGAGATGATTTTTGGACTGCTCGCGTACTGCATCATCTAGCTCAAATTTCCCAATGCTGACCAAAAAAAAAAAACTCAAATTTCCCAATTAATGAAAGGGATGCGTCCTTTTTTTCATTTTTTAGGTTGTTCCCAGTGCAAACATTTGGGAACATTAAGCTTATCTTGGCCAATCAAATTACCCGGCTGGTATTGGCTGAACATTTCGACGACGAGATCCGAGAGATTCTCACACAAATTCACCGTAATGAATAAAAAAAGAAATGCTGAGATACAATCACAAATATATATACATTTATTGTATCGATATATTTTATGAAAAAACTATCGTAGAAATTATATATATTTATTTATTTTACTTAAATTTTATATATTTAAAGTGTCTCTTTCGATTCTATATATTTGGTTCTATCATATATTTAAATCATAATTCTAATCGTTCGTTCATGAGTTATTTAACAACATTAAATTGACAAATATTATTGATAAATTGAAAAATATATTTTATATAATGAGTATATCATATGATATGCTCATTTGTTGTAACAATATAACCAAAAATTGATAAATATTATTATTATTTACTTATTAAAATATTACAAATTAAAATAAACTCTAAAAAATTTTAATAAACACTAAAACCGTAATTGTTAGATAAAAGTGAACAAATAAAGATATATTGATGTGTAATTTTAATCATTGTTATAAAGATTCTAACAATATGCATGGAATTTATTACATAATATATATTTTTAATGCGGGAATCAAACTTCCAATTTTAATGTGATACTGACATTTATATTTACGCACTTACACATTACAGAACTTCCGCCACTTCCGGGTTTTCCAGCCATGTCCAGTTTCTGACATCATTAAATGTCGTCCACCGATTCAAGCCCTATACAGAGATTCCGTTGCTTCAAGCTATCCCGGAAGCCCTTCCACGACTGAAATCGCCATGTCTAGTTTCTTCAGATTTCAAGCCATGAAGTGCTTTTTGAGCTCGGCCATAGTCAAGAAAGTGAGCCCTCGCTGTCTTCATGATGGTTACAAGAGGATCAACAGACCCCAACCCCTGATGCTGGACCAGCCCCATCAAGTGTTTATAAACCACCGCGGGGTCGACACGAAGAAGAACTTCACTGGGTTGCTCTATCAACACCTATCCCTTCTAGGTGTGAGCTGCTTTCTCGATTCCAAGAGCATGAACCCTGGGGACCAGCTGCTGGATAACATCGAATTGGCAATCCGGGGTTGCAAGGTTGGGGTGGCAGTTCTGTCTCCCCGCTACTGCGAGTCCATTCACTGCCTCCGTGAACTCGCCCTTATGATGGAGATGAAGAAGAGAGTGGTACCCATATTCTATGACGTGAAACCATCTCAGCTTCACATTTTGAGCCGAGAGGCCTGCTCGAAAGGAGACCTTCATCAATACAGCTGGGCCTTCGAGGAAGTTCTAAAGATTGTCGGACTTGCCTTTGACCCCTCAGAGCAGTAAGTATATTGAACTGTTTAACTTATGTCTTAATCCAATCCAAACCACCACCCCCGCCGCGGTTGGACCCTTGTTCATTATATTGATCTATCAATTCTTCATGCCGAGGAAAAACTATAGGGGGAATTTCCCAAATTCCTGTGCTAATATGCATATATCTCGGTCTTGTTGCTGATGTTGAGGTGCCGAGCAAATCAGATCTGAGGAATATCTTTTGCATTCAGGGATTGGTCGGAGCTGCTGGCAGATGCGTCAAAGGCAGTGATGAAGAACTTGGACGAGGTTGAAGAGGAATCGCGCCCTTAAAACTCTACCCGATGACACTTTCTTCTAGGAAGAAGAGGAAACCGTTTTCTTCTTTTCCTTTTTTGAGGGTGGGGTGGGGTGAAGTTTATAACAAATGTTAAATTCGTTGTGAGTTGATAAGGAATTGGGTCTGTTTCCACAGAAAAACTCAAACTAATAAGTGACGATACTCAACTTTCTTATAAGACCACAACGTTTTTTTCATTTAATCGATGTGAGATCGTATATTTCAACACCCGTCATTACGTAGCAACATGGTCCGTTTTGCTACATGTCATTAAACACCCGCCCCCAACAACTATTTACGAGCCGTGTATTCTTCTTCCCATTGAAAACCTCCATAGCTTTAGCAGCATCATCAGAATTTTCATAGTTAACGAACCCAAAGCATTTAGACTTTCCTTCTGCATCCCTCGTCACCACAGCACTGGTTGTTGTTCCATATTCACCAAAAATCCTTTTCAAATCCTCGTCTGTATCGGACTCAGCAAGTTCTTCACATATACATTATTGAACTTTGTCTTATTCAGAGCACTTTCTCTTTCTTGCTTGCGGAGAAAGTGCCCATCATATACCTGCCTATCATTTATCAGCATGCCATTCAGCATTTTGGGCAGCCTCCGCATTATCAAACTGCACGAAACCGTAGCCTTTGGACTACCGGTTCTTGATAAAAATATTACCGGTTCCACTTTTACGGATACTTGGATCCCGGTGTGAATACATGATGCGGATGGACTTTCTGTTGAGCGGTGTAAAGTTCAACACATCCAACGCCCTTGCCGCATCCTGAGGGTTACTGTAGTTCACATAGCCATAGCCAAGAGAGCGCCCTGCGGTCAAGTCCCGGAAAACGCGGACAGAAACAACCTGACCAATCTGGCTGAACAGATCGTAAAGCTGCGAGTCACTCACATCGACGTCCAGATCCCCGACGTAAAGCGATGTTGACAGGTACGGATTCACGCCTCCGGGCCCGGAAGCTGGCAGTCCGCTAGCACCATTAGCAGCTGCAGCAGCGTGATGTTGAACCTGAATCTGAGCCATTGCTAAGCAGCCCCTAACCCCTAAAGACTCAACAAACGAAACCCTCCTCTTCTCCGACGAGATACTCCCTCTCCACCTATCGACGATCTAATATGAAAAACCTAATCAGACCCTCTTGATAGAACAATAACTGTAGTTTTTTCTAGGAGGGGTTTATGGGTACTGGAGAGGGAAAGCAATAAAATTGAATAGAATCGACGGAGCACCGGACGATTGGACGCAAAGAAGATAACGAAGGAGAAGGAGAAGCGACAGAAGTTTTTTTTGGGTGTTTTTACACGGTGGGAAGGCAGAAAGAAACGAATTTAACATCAAGAGGCTTCAGTCGCTGTACAATTCTTCTATTCGCAAACAGCGTGCTCCCTGATGATTCAGCCTGGTTATAGTATAGATTCAAGAGCTGAATTTCTCATAAATTCGAATTTATAAGAACTGTGCTTGTGAGAGTGTGTGTGCGCGCGCCTTTTTTTTGGCCCAATCGGATATATGTGTTGATCTCTCCGTTTTCTTAAGAACATGAGCATGATGTTGAGTTTTTTTTTTGGGTTTAAGGAAAATGCAAATGAAATTTACAAGGAGAAACTGTCAGTAGTTTTAAAAGATTTTGCAGCCAAAATTTCCTTGTGAAGTTGCACTAAACTCTTCTACCATAACTAACCAAACATATTGTCTCTTTCGGTATAATTGTTGACTGATGTTACAAAAATTAAGATTTGATGCAATTGAAATAATATGCATGTATGTATATGTGCATATATGTATGTATATGTATGCATGGCAATGGCCCGTGGAATTTGGGACCGTCATTTTACTAGAATAATCTGAATGCTCTAATTTAGAATATAAGATGAACATCTTTGTTGTAATTGAATTTTTCTATCCTTTACGTGCTCGAACGTTATATTTGAAAGGTAAAAAAGGAGTTAGAATCGAATAAAATATGCTATATATAGGAAAATGGTATAACATCAAGAGGATTTCAAGTTATTCCAATAATAATTTTGAAATTATAATTAAAAGAAGTAGCGGAACAATATGAAAGAATTTTCATTCCTCCATGATAGGTAAGAGTTTTATCAAATGAAATGTATAATGTATAAGGTTAGAAAGTGGATTTGTGGATCATATTTGAATTAATACTATGGGACATAACCAATTCAAATTTACAAGATGATTATGATTTACAAATGAGGTTGGATTCTTTTTTTTTTTTCCTTAGAAAACGTGAAGGTTAATGATTTGTGTCACTGCACATCTAGTAGATCTCGACTCGTTTTTGGTCTAAAGTCCAAACCCTCGGTTCCCGTAATCAACAAGCTATTCATGACCAAACTAGGGACGAATAAAAAAAATCAAATGCAATATATATATATATATATATATATATCACGCGTGTACATGTTTAAAGGGAAGTTCGAAAATTTAGTCACGACAACGATTCAAGAGATAAAAAGATGGAAATTCATATAAATATAATTAATTACATAAGGACAATAAAATGAAAAGATAATATACTAATTAAATTTCATTACATTTAATTTCTTGTACTAACTATATTTCACTTCACTTCGCTTGTTGTGTACCTGGTCCAAGTCATCTTATATATCAGAATTTTTTTTTTGTTGATTGCGAGTGAGCACATTTTTAATACCACGAGTGCTCTCATCTTAGAGTTGGATTCCCGTAACATTAATTTTTGTAAAAAGTATTATGGGGAACGTATGAGTGGTAAAATTCAAAACTCTGAAAAAAAGTATAAAAAATAAAATTGCTAAAAAAAAAGGAGTATGATTATAAAAAAAAAATAGAATTCTAAAACTCTAAAATATCTATAAATTTGAAACGATCCTAAAAGTCACATCGCAAAACCTAAGAGTCTAACGATTTGTTAATTAAGTTTTAAAATTGTTTGAAAGGATTGTCTTAGTATATCATGTTACTAACAGCGTCATAGACGGCGAGAGACATTAACCTCTGGGACAAGTGAAATCGAAATATGAAGTGATCCGATCAGACTGGAAGACTGATTGCTTCTAGTGTAAAACGGTACTGACGTGATATCATGTCGGATTTTACTGCACGTGTTAAAAGTATGATCAGGTTGCAATGAGCATTAATTACAGTGGTCACAAATTTATTGTGCGGTTTTGCATTTAAAAATTAAAATTTAAAATTTTTATAATACATTTATTTTCCATCATTTTATATATATATTACCAAACTTTGTAACACTACATTTTTCTTCTCCCTAAGTGTTACAATCGATTCATTACATAAAATGAAGATTTTACTATAGCATGACCTTTCTCAATAACAATACTTGAATCGGATCCCACCCAACTGAAGACGAATGAAAGCTAGAACCCTACACTCTCATAATCTCTGCTAATATTATCAAGCTGAAAATAGTACTGCTACGTATAACTTTTCGAACTACATTAAGGGTTAATCTCGGAAAGTTCAAGAATTGAGTGTAAACAACTGCATAGTAGTTACTGAAGAAGAGGGCAGGATGCCTCGAAGTCTCGCATTTTCGTCTTATCGAAGCGAAGACAAGGCTTCATGGTCGGCCTTGCTGTGTTTAAGTTCCCTATCCCACTCCAACGTGGCCCAATTTAGATTCACAACACCATAGGATGATGGGCCGATAAACGATTCTAAGATAGGTGCTTGCCCCGAGAGTATGTTACGTGAGCACTGCTAATATTGTGCCAAACAAGAATTCATAATTTAAGTGTGAAAGCCACTGTGGCACTCGTTATTTCAGCTTAATTAAGTTCTGATGGGGGTGTTATTTCTCATCATTAGGTATTTAGATTTGCAAACCAATGATATATAACTACATCATCTCTACACAAATCAAATGGATGACTCGAGGAGAATAGGATGTTTGGGGATCCAGAGGCCTCGAACTCAATTTTCACCGGTAAGATTTCCTAATTTCAGGCTGAGATTTTGAACGATATCACCCAAAATGCCAAACATAGAATGTAATAAAAACTATAAGGTTAAAATCAAAACCCTCAAGGATCTGTAATAATACAAGGAAAAGAAAAGTGCATAAATTCTCGTACGAAGTCCTCGAGAAAAGATTTCGTCGCATGTCATCCTACAATAGCTTACTGATTGTTATGTAGACAATGGAAACAATGGCAAGAGAAGCAGAGAAAGAATATGAAATTTACGTGGAAAATCCATAAAAGGGAAAAATCACCGGCAGAGGAGAAGCAAATTTACTAATAGAATAAGATTGGTACGAAAGGCGAGCGATTGAGCGCCTATCTAGAATCGCACTAATATGTCATCTGAAAAACCCTAAATACATTAACGACGTGTCCTGACGATACGTTATTGGACCAAAAAGTAGAATTCGGGTCACACACTCTAAACTTGGGTCAATGGACAAAATGGTTGTTGTACATCTTGTCACGGTCGTGTGGATTTTATTTGATCATAATATTTTAATCTAATAATTTGTTTTAAAAGAAAAAAATATTATAAGATTTCGATCAATTTATATTTATAAGGGTAGTATCTAAGGTTAGATCTTGTCTGAGGTATACAGTCCACCCTAGATATTGCCATTCCGTATCTACCCCCTCCCCCTTTTCCATCCTCTATAAAATAATCTCAATTATATCAAATTTTGAAAATTTTTAAATTTCAACTATTGATCAATTAGGATAATTAAACACGATCTAATATGATAAACCCAAATGTGGACACGACAGAGCTACGTGCATACATAAAATTCCACATTGGCGGAGTCCTTCGTGTGAGTGATGCTTCTTGAACAGGGATATGCAGCCTGCAGATTGATCCTTGACAATTCAAACTTGTTGTGTTCCTCAGAAATTATTTCACTTTTTTTTTAAGAATACGGGCAACCAAAAAAAAAGGACAAAAAAAAAATTGAAGAGGACATCCTTGGATGGACGTGCCCTAATTTCCACGAGTTGTTGGCACCTATCTCTCTTGGTGGATTGGATTCCAACAATCCTACATATCACTGGCTCGCGACACGGCCTTACAACAGTTGGCCTATGTTAGCTACTTTGCCGGGAATTCTATGATCTAAATCGTTTTTCAGGAATGTGAACATAACTCGCCATAATTTATGTAATTCATCCTGATTTCTAATATTTATGTAAGATATTCTCAAATTGGGACAGATAAAAATATGTTTAATTTACTTGTTTTCAGGCATTTGTGTACAGAATCAACATGGTACTGGAGACAACATGGTCCCTAGCACGGGCATCACGATGATTTTTAATTGCGGCATGCTCACATGCGCCGAAATGAAGCCATGATTGTACCGGTGTGTTCCCACTTGCTCGAATTTTCTCCACTCGTGTCTTATCATAGGAATTGATTCAAGTAGATAATACATAACTAAGAGATTACGATATTAATTTTAATGCAGAATAATATTATCACGCATTTCTTATCGTACCATAAAACTCCCGTTTACCAGATAATAGGATAATCAAGTTCTTCAGTAACTGGAAAATAAATATGCGGACATGTAGTTGCACCCCCATGAATGATATTATCCTTAAACCTCCAAAGTGAATTCTTCGTATGATCAGTCATGTCAACGTCCAAAATCCACGCACACCGTGACGTCATTGCATGCCAGGTGCTCGATTATTGATATCTGTGCACAGTGACGATCTCAATTCGGCTGCGTAAATACGAACGCCAATTACATATATATATATATATATATATATGTAAAAGAGGGTAGTATTATTTTAATTCTTTTATAAGTTTAATAAGATTTTAATAGATTGACATTAAGACATTCAAATTTTATTGTAACTTTGACTGTGCATGTAATCGGATGCCATCATCGAAATCCTTGTTTGGGGGATTAGTAGACTTAGACAGTGCTGCTCAAGTCAACGTAGCCGTAAACTGATTAGGGAAAAGTGAATGCATGAATTTCTTGTTGGCAAACAAAAAAAAAGAAAAAGAAAAATAAATAAGATATAAAAACAAAACAGAAAAGCGACCCAGTATCATTTATTCTTCGAAGAAAATACAATCTTTTTCGTCAAATTCTGCCCATACTATCATATCTACGTCAACCACATTTTAAATTTTAAATTTAAAAAAATAGATAATTTTAGCACTTTATTATTTTTTCCAAACTTTTTAAAAAAAAAAATTTACGTCAAAGGAGGTATTGTGATATCAATCAAGTGCTCTATGTTAAACTAAAAAGGGTATCTGTATACGTTGCGTACGTGTCGTGGATAATATTAAAAGGTGACGGAGACGAGGCACCAAACTTTGAAAGGTCCATCTTGGTCAGATCGGACGTTGTGCTGCACATGAAATCATAAATGCCCTTCGCCTCTTNTTTTGGAAAAGACATAATTCCTAAGCTTGAGTTTTATATAAAGAAGATAACATGAAAATCATCAAATTCAGACAACCAAAAAAAAACCAAAATTGAGAAAAATAGTTTTAATATGAGTCTATCCATTTTCAAATAAATTATATTAAAAAATCTAAGTAGGAATGGACTAATCTGTATTTGAGAGTTAGGTCAATTCATAGACATATGAATTTCTCATACTATAAATACTATTCGATCACATGAGCTCGGACTTGAAATGTATTTAAGGAGAAAATATATTGAATTATCTTAATTAATTTATACCGTTTAAAAGTAATATTTTTTTAGTTCAATAAGAAAATTAAAACACATTTGAGTAGGACAACAGCAAAAAAATTCGGCGGCACATGGAGCATCATCACATGTGTGGGAAAAAGTAATTTTCAAGTCCGCGCGAGCAATGACGGATTTGGTCCACAATGTACCAAATGGGAATTGCTTACACATGGGCTTCACTGTAGATAGCATGCAAATTCCATCAAGTTGTTGTCAGGAAAGTTGTAGGCTGTTGCCCTCACAGTATACGCTCTCGGTCGCTTGTTAATCCCATGGATGCGCTGCAGTACTCCTCGACCCGAACCCTCATCGATGAGATCAAGAGAGGCACTCTGTTTAACCTGCACAACAACCCCCTCTCCTTTCTCTCATCCTCGCCATACGACTCGGCGTGGCTGGCTATGGTGCCCAGGGCAGATCGCCCAGGCGAGCCAATGTTCAGGCCGTGTCTGGACTGGGTGATCAAGAGCCAGAGAGAAGAAGGGTTCTGGGACGACGGAATGAGTCCCGTCCCTCGTATAGAGTGTCTGCCTTCGACGCTTGCCTGCTTAGTTGCACTCAAAAGGTGGAACGTGGGTGCGAAGTCAATACAAAAAGGTCATGTTTGGCATCCTTGTGTATTTTTATCAACGAAAAGGCATTGATAATTCTATGGCCAAATCATAATGCAATCCTCTTCTCTCCTAAACCTCGGGCTTCGTATCTTCTCTAAACTTTTCCTCATGCTGTTCCGTCTCTCGCATTTTCAGGAATAAACTTTCTCCATGAAAATACAGAGAAGCTTCTGGTGAGGGCAGGCGTAACTGGACACAGAACAATTCCTCGGTGGTTCTGTATCGTGTTCCCGGCCATGCTAGAACTCGCACATTCTCACGGTCTTCCCGTCGTTTTTGGTGAGGGCCTCTGCGGGTCCATCATCTCCGACATATTCCAAAATCGGCAACAGATACTGCAAAGGTGATCGATGGACCTCTGTGTATAGGGCCGCGGTAACAAATATATGTTTGTCTTTCCCTATTAATTATACCGTGTGCCCTTTTTCTTCCTGTTTCGGTAGTGAAGAGGTCGTGGGCAAGGATCGGTATCTTCCATTACTGGCGTACTTAGAAGCATTGCCGCCATGGTATCAAGTTCATGGAGACTACATAGCAAGCAATCTGAGCGGTGATGGTTCACTATTCCACTCCCCGTCTGCCACCGCCGGAGCATATATGGCCACCGGCGATGTCAAGTGCTTGGCATATCTCCAGTCTCTGACCGAGAATTTCCCAAATCGTGGAGGTATTTTTGAATGTATACCTATATATTGTACATATACAGAGAATTAACGTTAAGTACAACTTAGCTCCCTTCATGTTAAAAAATTTGATAAGATCAGTTCGAACATTGTAGGATGACATCATTCATAATAATAATAATAATAATAATAATACAAAAAATCTGATAGTTTGTAATTACCGTATGGTAAAAATGATTAGATGACGTTACAGATTAAAACACAAGCATTATTTCATAATAAATTTCCACTAGGATAATTAAGCTTGTATTTTAAACAAAAAAATTACCGTTAAAGTCGGGTAAAAATATTTACTCCCGAAAAATATCAGTGAGAACAAAAAAATAAAATAAGTATGTAATTAGTTGTTAAAAAATATAAAAATAATAATTTATTCATCAATCATTTACCAAAAAAATAATTATGATTTTGAATGTACATCTATACGAATGTTACTTTTATATCTCTCTCTATATATTTATTTGTTATCACAGTTCCGTCATTTTATCCGGTGGGCGAAGACATCATAAAGCTTGTCATGGTCAATCAAATTACCCGGCTGGGATTGGCTGAACATTTCAACGAGGAGATCCGAGGGATTCTCACACAAATTCACTGGTAATGAATAAAAAAGAGATACTGAGATACACTCACAAATGTTTACACATTTCTTGTATCGATATATTTTGTTATTTGATATGTCACATGGATCACTAATTTTACCTTGGTTGACTGATTTCAGGAACTATTGGTGCAGAAGTTTGTTGGTTGAATCGGACAGAACCATCATCGCAGCACGCCTATACCAGGATTCACTGGCCTTTTGGCTGTTCCGAGTAAATGGCTACGATGTATCTCCGTGTATGAGTTTACCATCCATGAAATCATTGGCTTCTCTATTGCACTTATATGCAAGTCTTTGTACACAGTAAATATTTTGTCACAGATTGATTATTCATTATTTTGTGGCAGCTATCTTCTGCTGGTTTTTACGTGATGACGGAATTCGGGATCACATAAAAGACAACTACAAAGTCTTCGCGACAGTGTTGCTTAACATCTACCGAGCCACGGAGCTGATGTTCCCTGGTGAGCCAGAGCTTCGAGAAGCGAGATCCTTTTCGAGGAAGCGCTTGGAGAGAATCTTGACTAATCAGGGAGATGTCCATTTGCCGCCTGGTTTACGGAGATCGGTAGCTAATACTCACTTTGCTTGCGTGATTAATTAGAACTCTTGGGCGTCAGTCGAGTCCATTTGATGTAGATCGAACATGAACTGAGTCATCCGTGGGCCGCCCGAATGGATCATCTAGAGCATCGGATGTGGATGGAAGGCAGTGATGCTGATGCTTTATGGATGGGGAAGTGCTCCTTCCATAGGTACTATAATTAAAATTATATTAACCCGCAAAAAGATACATGGTCCTTCAACAATTACAGCTGTAGCAGCGTACTATGATTTTGATGATGAGAAACTCTTTATCGACTAGGTTATCGTGGAATCACAACAACGAGTTACTACTGCTAGCAGTAAAAAATTACACTGATCGTCAATCGATCTTCTGCGCTGAGCTTGAAGAGGCCAAAAGGTAACCGAATACTTTGAGTATATGATTCTTCATGGACAAGTATTTCTGTACACAGACAGATATATATATCATCACTCTTCCAATGGCGAATTATTAAAGGTGGTCCAAGAGCATGGGGCTTTGTGACATGGGGTTTGGTCGAGAGAAGACAACGTATTGTTACTTTGCATGTGCCACCATCTTAGCTTCGCTCAGGCTCCGCCCTCACACACGTCTCATGGTCGTGAAAAGTGCAATCATCATAACCGTGGCAGATGATTTCCACGACACACAGGGTTCCATGGAGGAGCTTGAACAACTCACTGATGCAGTCCTACGGTATATCTGAAAATTGAGAACATGGATGCGGGAATCACTGTCTCCTCGTATACCTTCATCCAAGTGAACGATAATAAAGTCGTCCCCTTAATTAACTCTGGATTGCAGATGGGATGGCCGAGGTCTTGCCAGCCACGGGAAGACAATATTCAAAGCCCTTGATGATCTCGTGTCCGATATCAGGAAGGAATGTCTTGCTCGAAACATGGATGACATAACGAGCAATCTTCGGGACTTGGTACATTTCTTCTCGATATCATTCAGTCACCGTGCATGTGAGTATCGATTTGGAGCAGATACAAATGATGCTTTTCCCATTTTTCCAGTGGTACGAGACATTTCTTTCGTGGCTTATTGAAGCGAAGTGAGCCAAAGGCAGGGTGGAGACATCGGTCGATGAGTATATTCGAAATGGAATGACGTCAGTAGCCGCACACACAATGGTCCTTCCGGCTGCATATTTTGTCATGAGCCCCATGTTGTCTTGCCGCCAACGTCTGTCATCTCCATACCAAGACATCACCAGGCTGCTCAACGATATGCAAGGTTACAAGGTAAATCAATACTTAAATATACCATAAATTCTGGAATTGCGTGATCGATGTTACCATGCTAGTGTCGCCTGTTCCATCAAAGCCAGCCCTGTAGCGTTGCATGTTCATATTTGAATGCAATGTCTGTCGTCTAATTTTGACATGATTTGCAGAAAGAAAAGGAGGAAGGGAAGATGAACTTGCTGTGGATTTACTTGATTGAGAACCCTGGACTGAAGATGGAGGACTCGATTGAACATGCCCGAAGGATGCTCGATGAAAGCAAGGAGGAGTTCCTTCAACATGTCTTGAAAACCGATGACATGCCAAAGTCATGCAAGCAGCTGCACCTCTCATGCTTCAAAGTGTTCCACATGTTCTACGACTCCTCCAACCGGTTTGACTCTGACACTGAGTTGCTTGAAGACATCGAGAAAGCACTCGTGTCCCCTCCGGAGGTTCAAACATTAAGGAGTAGCAAAGCTCGGTCATTGCCATTATCATTGACATCACTGCATCCCATGTCCAGCAAACAGATAGGAGAGATCAGAAACAACCAGTATGGTCTTTCGGTCCGTCCCACAGAGAGTCATTTGAGAATCTTCTCAGTGCATCGAAGGCCTTTGCGCCATGCTGTGAATAGATCCAGCCCGGTGCTTATGCGGTCAAGGTTGAAGCCATGTTTCATATAAGACTATTAAATACCGATGCCATCTGCCTAGGGGAAAAAATATCTGGAGGTACACAAGAATGATATAAAATTTAATTAGAATTCTGTGGAGCTTCAAAGTCTCGATGTGATTTTCTATACGAATTGGTCGATATGTACTTTGAACTGTCTATTTGATTCTTGGTGCGAATTAGCATGTTCCTATCTTAAGATCGCAGAAGTAATTGAATTCTCTATGCTTTGAAAATTCCAAATATCCTTTGCTCAGTCTATCATCCTCATCTGCCATGGCCCAAAAGGAGAATTGGCCGGGCCTGTTCGGTGACAGTGCCCGATAAGTTAGCCCAAATTTAAAGACACGCATTTTTTTTTACAGGGGTTAAAAGGTCCCCTCCTGATTAGAGGGGGACAAGAGAAAAAGAGCATAGAACTAAGAACCAATCTGTGACCTCCTGGTACCATGTCGAGAGCTATGACAGCTACGTAAACCCTCTTTCTGAACCGAACAGAGGATAAGAGATAGAAAATTGTGGAACATTTGCATATCGCACACCATTGGGAATTGGGCAGCAATATTCTTAATAATTTCGAGATTCTTTTGGATATATCTCACTTGTTAACATATAAGGGCCGCTCGGAAGCCACCGAGTTATTCCATCCTTCTTATTGTTTCCCCATACTAAATAGCCTAACTATTTTTTTAAGTACTGCCGTTATACGTACTCATGTATCGCGCATATAATGTGCATACACATACGTGGGCTGATATATGTTCTTGCTGGTACACAATTATGCAAGGTGACTGCATTCAAGGTGGACGAGCCCTGATCGGTCACTCCCATGATTTCTCGTCAGCCCTCAGCGTGCCGACGGGAGGCGACTGCCACTGAGGAAGGAGGAGAAGAGCGTTAGCGATTCCCCCGGTTTAAACACCGGCACTTCATGACCGGCTCCTCGGAAGGTCGCAAACGTAAGCCCGTTGTATTCTTGGTACCATCCACTCACCTGACCCATCATATAGGAGCCAACAAAAAGAAAATAAATAAATATATAAATAAAAGCAGGTAATTTGTTTCGTAAGGAAAATTCCATTTCATGGACACATGCACGTTGATGGTTGATAGTTCAAGATAATATTCCATTCTAATGCTTCACAACTTGGATACTTACACTTTTTTTTCCAAGTTATTAAGAAGAGATTTATTGATTTAGAATTATATAAGATAAACATAATAATAAATAAATTGTACTAGAAGTCTTATTAAAGAATACTAAATTTAGAATATATTATTTTCAGATCAAGAAGGGTGACAACAAAATTGATTATATGTCACCTGCTTTTGGTGATACCAGGGGCTCCAAGTCTTCGTGATGGTGAGCCCTAGAGAGCTTAAGCTGTATCGAGTGGACAACACAGGGACTCGTCCATCAGTGTCCCCACTAACAACATATATTAGTCACGAATCAATACCCCAGCTCAATAAGCACCAAATAAAATAAATAGACATATAAATGAATGAAAAAATAAAATGCACCTGTAGACCCAAATTCTAAGTCCAGCTGCAATAAGCCTCTCATATATCGGAAGAACCGAGGGCATGGAGTCTGACCAGTTATTGAATATCCCCATACTGCACTCAGAGGAAACGTTTATGAGTCTCTTTGATATCTTCTATAAAGTTCGAAAGCTTCAATAGGGTAACAAATATATACATATGTCAAATTTTCGTCACGGATAGGGTTTTAAGATGTTGGTAGGTCAATTAATCAGTATTTATGATCTTTGTCTAAAATCGATAAAATTCTTATTTTTTTCTAGGAGGAATAAAACATTTAAAAGGAAATAGCACCTATCTTTTTAGTTAAATAATATCAATTATCTATCCAAGGATTGGCCAAAGGTGGACTCAACGCTTTTCTTCTCAAATAACTCTTCTTGTTCGAATTTTCTAAATAATAAAAGCCTATAACCGGGGAGAGCTTCGGGGGGCGTACTTGCAAATGGTCCAATTCTTGAGGACACGGCCATCACTGACGTGGAGAGCCTTCTGGACGTCGGCCCTGTTGTAGAAAGCTTTCGCGTACCCGTCCACACAGGGGTCATATCCTCCCATTATCCTCGGCATCTGCTCAAAACGCATACCGCAAATTGCGCAATATCAGTAAAATTCGATCCAGAGAGCCATACAAGATGAAAAATCGAGCATTAATTACGATCTCCTGGGATTACCAACCATTCGAGAGTTGCGCTTGAACAAGAACTGGGACGATGATTTTCCGTCCTCCGAGTTGCTGGCGGAGTCGGCGATGCAAGTCGAGGTGTAGAGGCTGTACATGTCGATCTCTTTGTACTGCCTCAGGACCTCCTCCACGGCCCGACTGCAGTTCTCGTTGTCCCATGTGTTGTTGCTGCCAAAATCGCAGCTCTCCCTTATTATCTTGTGGGTTTCGTCGGATACCACCGCGTGGCTCCACGCATAGTCGACGATACCTGTCCAATCCTCGGCATCCGATGTCTCTGGATTTCCCAACTACTTAAGCAACAAAACCAACCCAACACGATCTTAGGTGGTCTCAATACTCCTCAGGGGCGCATTTGGTATGTCGGATAAGAGAGGGCGATGATTAAATTTTGGTGTTAATAGGATAACTGGATAAGGATAGAGATTTGTCTTAATACTGTGTGAAGATAAAAATTCTAATGAAATGGTGGATCTAGGATGGATTAGGATACACCTAAGCCAATAGGGTCTTAAATTATTATGGATGTTGTTTCACATCGAAGGAGAATTCTTGAATGTGAAGAAAAAAAAAAAGGATACAACCACTTGTAAGGTTATTAAATCTTGTATAAGGCAAGTGAAAATTATAACATGGTATCAATGTAAGTTTTCTCATAAAAGATTGACGTGTCATCAAGATGGAGTAAGAAATTCCTAGTAAGTTGTTGTTAGGTATTTATGAACCTATTATAAGTGTAAGTAGTGTTATCTCATGAGGTAGACACTATCAATGTCTAACTCATGGTTAATTATCAAGAATATTTAAAGAAAAACTAGAACGTGTAATTCATATCTCTATATCGATACCGATATAACGTATTAGATAAAAGATAAAGGAAATTAAAGACATCACATGTCTGTGGTACGCCCACTACTGTGATGTGTAGTCGCTTTATCCAATTCGGAGATGGGTTGTCAAATCTGCAAAAAGGAAACCTAACAACCTAAAACTTTCGATGGACGAGAGAAGAGCGTACCAAGATGCCTTTTAGATTTATACGAAGGGATCCATCCTTAGCATTGTTCTCGTGGATTAGATCAGCCAATTCTGGAACATATTTGCCTGCGTCCAATCACAGATACAAAGAATAATGCTTTCGCAACTGACCCGGATTAGCAGAGGCAGTCGTGACTCGACGCCCGGATATATAATGAACGTACCCGCATAGCTTTCCCCGGCGATGTAAAACGCATGCGTTTTATATGACGGGAACTTGGCTAGCCACATCCGGAGGAAAGCGTAAGCATCATTCGCTGTTGTAGGAAAAAAGGTTCCACACTTAGCATTTGAGAGATATACGCCAGATACATACAAATATATGTTACTTATCACGGCTTTTGTATTTTTCTTCCTCATATTAGGTGTTAAATTTTCACACTTATAAGATATTGAAAATCAATTTGGTATACAAAGTGATATCTAATCTCTTCTAATAAAATTTCGGAATTTTTTCCCTCCAATCTCTCATTCTGAACGGTTACAAAGCTGCGTAGATAAATCTCAGACAAATGATGAATTAATGTTGTGGATTTTTGTTTATTTGTCTACTTTTTTTTTTTTGGTTGATAACGATGAACAATTTCATCATGATTCATGCCGACGGATCAGACTGTAGATTCCACGTCCTTTTGCGTCATTTTTAGTACTTTATTCCAATGAAAAATCATCATAACTGACAGGTTTCTGCACGTGGGTATACATGCAAAAAAAAATTAAGCATCTGCAGCCACATGATCATTTCAAAAAAACAAACAAATGAGCAAGAAACTAACCTGTGAATTCATCTCCGAGTTTTGCATAATCAGAGCTCGTGTTCGAGTAAGAAAAGCCAACCCCAACTGGAGATTCCAAGAATAACATGTTGGCCTCTGCAAAAGGGGAGAAAAGGTAAAACATATGTATGTATACGCATATGAGTATGCAGAGATCTGGTCTTTCAATTTGGTAAATCTCAATTGATAATCAAAGAGATGTTTGATCGAATCTGAAAATCTAGTAGGATTTGGCCGTTGGTTAAAGTACGAGTTCTCTTATATCATGCAAAATAATACCTTTTTTTTTTTCTCTACCATCTACACGCATCAGACGTCTAAATTGACATGCTAAGTAAGCTTGCAGACTATATATATATGCATATAGACCAGTGATGACTATGTATAATATATTGTCTCGCGCAAATTTCATTATGGTTGATTATTTGGTGAAGAGTTAGTTGAACCGTGGAAGAGCAGTCAGACAGTTAAACGATGTTGGACCTCTGTTCCAAGAGTGGGGATTATATTTAAGGCCGTGTCCATTGGTGTCCACTATGAAAGGGCCAATCTCTTGTGTTGCACCGTATCCCACAGAAGAGCACCCAGGTCCTGAAGCCATAAAGAGCCTTGTCACCTCATCACAGAACAAAATTATGTTGTTAAAGAAAGAAATTTAAGACCCCACATGGTACACAAATTGGATTAAATTAAATTAAACTAAATTAATTCCCCACATAATACTTCTAGCGTCCCAAAGAGCAAGTCTATAAATTTAGTGGTTTAATATGATTCTTAATTAATTTAATTTTGAATTGAATCGATTTTCTTTTAATAAATATACATAGATATTATTTGCTTATATCACTTAAATCTGAAAATTTTTCTAAAAAATTAAGACGCTGTAATATATTCTTTAGGTGCCAGAAAGACTGGCTTGCTTGGAGCTGGATTATGACGAATATTTGTAATATTATAATAACGTCAAAAGCATAATCCATGATATGCCCATTGAGCTTTAATCTTACTTATTGATGAACATGGATGACAAGACATTAACCCGTTCGTCACAGGTTTTTTTCTCTATTCATGGCAGACGATAAGGCCATCAAACTACTAAAGAAGAATAACACAATCTGGACAGTCGACACAATATTCGGGTACCAAACACTTTACTATGTAATTATTTAAGCCGTATCGTCCGTTCGATTGTATGGTCATTGAAACATCCAAGTTTCTCTCACCTCCAATATACATCGTACGTGTATATGGCCACTAAAATCGACAGACAGGAAAAAAAGATGGTCGAAAGGTGCCACAGACATTTCAAATTATAGATGCTCCCACCTGACTCATGTGTATCAAGCCGATAACTCAATGAAAAGGAACTTTATTCTTAGTCATGAGCAGGGCGTACCTCCATTGAGCCAAAGAACCAAAGGCTTTTCCTTAGGATGCAGCGTGGCCTCATAGAACCAATAGAACAGCGCCCTCCCATTTTCCTTGTTCACTGTTACGTAGCCCGCAAAGTGCCGGAAATCGACATTGGGCTGACCCGGCAACTCGGTCACGAGATACTCCAAACCCTCCGACTTCACATCCTTCTTCCGATCACTACTAGCGTCCCCTGGCTGGTGTCTACTACCACTCACTAAACTCTCGACATGCAGAACAAAAATGAGGGTAAAGAGCTTAGCAACGAGTCTCAAATTTGGTATAAACATCCCCATCATAAGCGAAGGATTGTGCTAAAGGACAGCTAAAGCAAGGGAGAAGCTGCTGCTTTGATTTACTTGCTGAGGCACGCAAAGTGCATAGACTGGCTCATCTATATATAGCGACATGGGTGGGAGCAGCTTCCACTTAGATGACTCTGAATGACAGAGAGCACGGGAAAGGACAAAATTATGCAATTCGCTAATTTATTAACTTTTCTTTTGTCCTTTTGGATAAGCGTGAATTTTCTATTCATCACAAATCGAATATGTTATTGTTAGGCCTATTCGAATGTCAGTATATCGTCTTTCTATCACTTCTTGTATGTGTAGTTGTCTGATCAATACAAACTACAATGATTATGGATCATGTGGAATTTTTTTTTTTGGGGATAAAAACTTACATGATGGATTAAAAAAGTAATAAGAGGAAGATACAAATAAATAAATGGGTGTTGATACTTATTCTAAGGAGAATTATAATTTGAAAATCTCTTGACATTAAATATGCATTTGGTCGGCATGCCATGTGATGTAGATTCCTTTTAAGGTAGATTTCAAGATAAATCTTGCATGAGCTAGCAAAGCACACGATCAAGAGTGGTGGCTAGTTGGTGGAGTATCGAGTATCGATCCTCTGACATGGGTTCGTTTAAAAGGTCACTAGTGGAAGTATATGATGATTGAAATCCTTTGGTGCGACCATTTTAACATATTCTAAAGTTGTTAAAGTCCAACCACCATTTATATTACATATGTGTATATATCAATCCTTTGAGGAATTGTATTATTATTATTTGGATAATAGGGTAATTTATTCCATTAATTGTAAAACCGATCAACTACATACATAGTTCATCAAAGTGATTTATGTATAAGAAATCAAAATTTAAGCAACTTGTGATCCTCTTGGTGGGAACCTGATTCGAGGTAGAATGGAAATCCTCGTCCGTGCAACCTCTAAGACAAGCCCAGCCAATTCATAAACCTCTCAAATACCCTACAATTCATTTCCATCCAAGTCATATAAATAAATTGTGTCCAAATTAATTTGAATAATATCAACCAATTTTCCCCCTATTATTATCTGAAAATAATTATGTATTTTACGAGCCGCGTGGTGGTTTTATGAATAATATCTTAATTTTTCATTTTCTATTTTTTTTCAAATGAATCATTTTCTACTTTGCATTTTTTTTAGTTTTCATTTTTAAAAATAATTACTCCCAATGAGATATCTTGACCGCACTATGAAGTGGAAAATAATACTGACTATAGATAACCAGTGGAGGATCAGATCTAATCCATAGTGAAATAAATATGAATTGCTTTTCTTAAAAAGTCAAGATACTCGATGGATGTAAAGACAAATTGGTAGCTTCCCCAGTGAAATCCAGTCTGTATAAATCATTTTCTGTTCAACGTTCAACTGTAGCTTAAATTTCATTAGTTGGACCTGTGGTGAGTACCTATATAGTTTCGATGATGACAATATATTTATACAGTATCATCTGCTGATCTAATCCGAGAGGGAGAGAGTTTGCCTGTCTAGCGGTCAGTTGCATGTTGAGAACAAAGTGAAAGTTCATGCTACAAGTATAAATTGACATGCGTGTTCTTGAATCAGGAGCAAGTGAAAAACTCCGGTGAAGAATTCACAAGTAGCAGTCTGAGCATATCAAATCAGTTCACTGCTCTATTGGGTGGTAGCTTGTTCTTTTGACTTTGAGCAATAATTCATCTACCTATAGACCGTGCAAATAAAGATAGAATATTTTTCTTTCTACTGCATAAACTTCCAAATCCATCCGCTGAGAAGGTTGATCAAGTCAATATTGTACTTACAATGAGATCAAGATATCTAAATTTAATTCTTTTATATGTGATTTTCTGTACTCATTTATTAATATATTTCTCTTATTCATTCTTAGATCCATAAATATTTTTTGAACCTATATATAAATATATCCCCCACAAACACTATAAAATGATGCAGAGTACCTAATTGGATTTATAAGGGAATATTGTTCGCTAATTATGCATGGAGTTACGTATTATATTGTAACAAAGTAGATTAATAGTATAAGATCATAAAGAGCTCAACACCCTCGGCATTATCAACCAATAATAGGAGAATCAATGATTGGCCATGGTTCAGCATTCACAAGCTTATCTTACACGAAAGCAGGCAACTCTCATCAATTCATCTCCTCATCCATCATCCAGTAGTAATGTCCAAGAATCAATGACGTAAAACCCGGGGCTATAACTATCCCTACATGCCTAAAGCCGGTCAGAGAAATATGAAGTAGATTCCACTCCAATATGCTGATGGTAGGCAACATTAGGGTCTTCTTTTCTGTACATATCCGCGTGACATATATCCAGAAAACGAATAAAATATAATTAATTTATGTATAATTGAATCAATTTTTTTTACGATAAACATAACTCAATCATGAATTTTTTTTTTACTTATAATACTTAAACATAAAACTTTATTTAAAAGATATCGGATTACCTAACTCAATCCAGCGACTCAAGCTGCTAGGGTTTTGGTCCATCGGTATGGCACTCTTCTTTCTTGACGTTGAATCATTGACATGATGAGAATAATTAACCAATGATCCTGTGAACCGTGAGAGTGCTCACTGTTACGAAGTCTTAAGGACCTCAGCAATGGAAGAGACAAATTGGAGGACAAGATATGAAAAAACACACATGGCGAGTTCTCGGGGAGGAAAATGTTGACCCCACAATGCTCTTGGACAGTCAAATGTGAATGCGCCCATCATGTCATGAAAGGGAAGCGCCCTCATGGAAAGATACATGTCAAGCATATATTCCAAATGAGTGGTGATGTCTAAAATACAGAGACAATGGCAACTGTTTTTATGAGAATCTCATCATCACAAAGTGGAAAGGTGATGTTTTTGGGGCGAACCTTACGTGGGTCGCGATGACTTTCTTCTACACATTACATACATATAATGCACACAGATATACAAATATGATAAATTAATTAACGTGGCCTTCGTGTCAATTTAAAAATTGAGAGAAAATTATCCCAAGTTGGCGATGAGTAGGATTTCCATTGTATTAAGTTGGACTATGAGATGGAGATCATCTCTTATTCTGATCAGTATGGAACATATGTGATGATCTATACATGTAGTTGAGACGTGGACACACAAACTGTGAAGAAACATTAAATAAGAAGAGCGTAGTGATATACAAAGAACGTGGAGTTATCAGTCACATACAATATAAACCACCGAGAGCAAACTATGTCAGTATGAGGTTAGCAGAAAATTACGTGGTTCGGAGGCCTTTTTATAACACAATAAAAACTGGGTCCTAAAAATCTAAGCCTTTAAGAGATCTTTCATAAGTCGGAGTTCAAATCACATCATGATTTTTTTTATCATAATAGCTACTACAATAACCATATATTATCATCATATTTTGATTTGTAAGCGATATAATGCATTTCGCTCGTCCTCAGAAAAAGAATATAGCCCTGCAAGGTTTTTATTTTAAAAGATAAGATTTTAATTTTGATTTAAGCCTATTATCGAATCTAACGAAGATAAAAAAAAAAGGGCCCTTCTACCCATGATCGGGATGTGGGTAAACTCGACTATATTTATTTTATCGGTCAAAAGATAATATGAAATTTATTTTTTGAGAAAGTTATTTAGAAGTGAAATATCTTATTTTCTGATGGAATTCATACCGTGATAGTGTAACTTTATCTTCTTTTATCGATAATTCTACAAATTTTATTCAATTAAAACAAATCTTGTACATTACCTTTACAAGTGAGCCAAATCCTTCAAAATCTTTGCTAGTGAGCTATTCTGCATTATGGACTATATTCCAGGTAGTGCTTTCACACCTATTGTGCTTTCACACGCCTAGAATAATACTTGCATAATGAAAACCTAGAGGGATTTTAAGAATTTTTATGAGAATGCAAAGGAATCACACCAATACACGGTTTCAGAGATCGACAGCTAGAAATAAATTGTGACTAGGACCGACCCAATGACTGGTGGGCTGGTTTTGTAATCATCTAGTGATGATCCGAGTACCTATATACACAATAGAGACAAGGAAAAGGGTCTCATTATCTTATCTCTATACGCACATGCGGCCACTTTTAATAATTTTTCCCTGTTGCACAGAAGAATTATGGTCCAAAAGCTAGCATGTACAGAAGGAAAAAAAAAAGGATAACAATGCCCATCAACGAGACATTAAATTTAAATCACCTTAATCAAGATTGAGAGCGAATGCCATTCATTGGACTGTGCTCCCACGACAGTGACAATACGCATTAATTGCTCTTATTTAATTGGATCCTTTGACTCGTGACAGTGACAATGCGCATGTGGGATGGAGTCCACGCGAGTCTTTCCCTTTCTTTCCTACCTTTCCCTAACCTTCTTTACTCCCATCCACAGCTGAAGCCAGTGGATCCACACACACACAGGCTCTTTTAGGAAAATCTTTCGTTAAAACCCTAACAAGGTAGTCAGCCCCACTAATCGTGATCATATATAATATTATACCTCCGAAGATACCGATTTGATCCATAGTGTATATAACTACTATGAGATCAGGTGATACTAATGTTTTCACTGGTTGGGTGGTGCTCCCGTGGCATCCTGGTGGGTGGTAGGGTTGGTCCAGAGCGCAACTCTTTGAATTAGATCACAAGTGACCAATTATTTAACAGGTACAAAGTCTATCCTAATTTTGTTTAACGATATACAATACAAAAGCCATGAGCACCGGACAATTTAAAATCCAGAGCTTGAACTCGGTGTAGATTGAACGCTTCCTTTTTTTATTTTATTTTTTCCTTCCGATTAAGTGAAGCATAAAGTTATGAAAAAGTCCTCTCCTATTTCTTAACGGTTGTTTTTAATGAATTATTCATTTTTGTTATATGTCACCTTATACTTAAAAAAAATTCAATAAACTTTTTATTGATTCAAATTTTAGTACATAAATTATCTTTATTCTTAAATTTAAAATATGAAATCTCGTTTAAATTAGGTTTTTGTGTTGTTTTAAACTTTTTTTTTAAGAATTACGATCTTTTTAACTAAAATGAATATGAAATTATTTTCATATACAAATAACGAAAAATTTAAGAATAACGCACTCCATCCTTCAATTTTAGATGAAAAAATTGGATATTATAGGGAAATATCAGTTGTGAAATTGGAAGTATATGAAGCTATGAAAACGAGCAACGGCAGACGCATAGAGTTTCGTTTATAAAATTACATGGCAAATTGGATCATGATCTGCTTCATCGGGATGCAGTCCCGAAGAGACACCGGGCAATTTATCTGATAAGGCAATTCCCTGTGCCCGGTAGTCGGTGGCAGTCCTACTGAGATATTAGCCCCACGTCTGATACAATAATATTACTGTTTTTAATTTAAAATTAAAACAAATTTAATTTGATCCTTGTAAGAGGATTTTCTATGCCCTTATTTATTTCTTCCGTGTATTCTTTTAAATTTTAATTTCTTTATAATAGAAAAGAATGGTAGATTTTCATGTATTTTGATTTATTATGTGGGGGAGTCACTGTAGTGAGTGGATAATGAATTATTTGTGCCGTGGTAGGTCTTAGCGACACATATAGACTTTCCTTTCTATAAGACGATAAAGTGCCCATCGATGGACTGGTCAAGCTGGAGCGGCTTTGAGAGTAAAATGTAGTTTGTTAATTTTCGTGTGGATGATTTTGTTAATGGTGAAAGCAATATTAAGTTGATCTCGTAGCTCATTATCGGTTGTCATTACACCGTAATGGAAGTATCTAACCCTTAAATAAGATTTTATCTACATGAGAAAATGGGTCTCATATGATCATAGTAACGCACTCTACCATTTATAACATAGACTAATACTGTTTATTTATAAAACTTATTTGTGATTCCGCATTGTATAGATTAAAATTTATGATTTGATTGGAATAGTTTTTACGTCTAAAAACTCAGTAAATTTATTACATTACGATAAACTGTACAACTTTTTTGGTTTCCAGTATATATGTGGACCTTGATATTCTTCTCCAACACCATAATCTCACATCTTGACTAATTACTTAATAAAATTTTACTGTGATATTTCCTGTAATGTCACAAAATTTGATTCACAAGCAGCTAAGTGGCATGTAGTATGTTATCTTTTCTATCGTAAATAAGACTCACATACCTAGAATGGGCAACATGAAAGAGAGGATGGAGGAATAAAAAAAGAAAAAGTGCAATTTATGCCATAAAAATTAAATTTAAATTCTCTCTATCTATTATGAAAATGATACTAATTTAATATATCGAATTCTTATAGTATACACTATGCTGGACAAAGCAAACCCTGGTTTTCATTTCGCTTTGCCATGATTATATCAGAATGTGCATCACGATACAGGTTGTGGAAAGGGAAAAGGAGACGTAGGCATGGCTCCATGACTAGAAGCAGATCTGTACAAAGAAGAAGACACGCATCTATACATATACATATATATAGCCTTCGATAGATACACACATACTTGCTTTTATTGAATTCAATTTATGAAATTATCAAACCTATTGACCCTCACATTGAGAGATAAAGCGCACCATAGTTAGTGGCGCTGGTGCAGAGTATGGGCACCCAACATCACTCTTATAATGTGTGGTTCACATATATACATACATATATATATATATATATATTGTTGACCAGCACACACATAATATTCATAAATATTCTTGCACCATTATTTTACTAAAAATAAAATAAAAAAATTTTAATCACAAACTTTCTTTATTTATAAAATTTAATTTAACTTTAAAATTCTACTTTGTTGTAGCAAAGAAAATTTTACCGAGTCACCCGAGCTGGCCCCTATCAACGGACGTCACTCTCCATTTTTTTGACCGCATGGAAAGAAGAGAAAATTCTAGCATAGTTATCAGGTATGCGTTGCATGGCATCATATCCAACGCATTAGATTTAAAATTTTAATGCCATTTAATCCGCTCAAGTTTGAAACGGGTTATCGGCTAAAAGTAAACTTTTTATAATCATAAGTTTTATGGTTTACAAAATTTGAGTATATTACTTTATTTTTAAATAAATAATATTAAATTATTTTAATTAATTTATATTTATTNTTTAATGGGATTACCTTAACTTCTTTTTTTCTTTTTTTTGCAAAGGTAATCAAACGTAGGCTCATTTTCGATGTCTTTATCTGTAATTCGGTCTTTAATTTTACGATTTAATTAATTATCTCAATTACGGGAGGTCAAATGAGGCCGCGGGAAAAGTCGGCTGCTTTTCTTCTTCCTCCTCTTCTTCCTGCTTTTTTTTTTTTCCTAACCGATAATAGCCACGTTAAAAGTGGTGATCTGGTGGTCATCTGGGGCATCCATTTTCTGCTATTTATCTTATCAGGAAATTTTGATATTAATCCCCGATAAAAATATGAAATTTTCGGGCAGAAAACAATTTTTTTTTACTGAAAAATGTGTTACGAAGACACGATAGGAATTATGGACGACAAAAGAACCAGAGCTAAATGGATGGTGCAATTCAGCACTCTCAAACTAAGAGAGTGGGGACTTGAATTGAACCTACGAGTTAACATGATTCAATATTTCTTTTATAGTAAATACGATATTATTTGCAGTATAATTTTTAAAATTAGATCAAACAAAAAATCAGTGTAAATATGGGTACATAGATCAGATCAAGGGTTTAATAAATTAAACAATATATTTAATAATATAATATTACTAATAAATTTACATAATATCATAATTTGGATATAATTTATAATAAAAATCATTCATATAAACATTATATTAAATAAAAGTTTAATATAAAATATAAATATAAATTTAGTAAAATAAAATATGTATATTATAAAATATTTTTATATTTTTTAATTTTAAATCGGTCAATTTTTTCACCTATTCAATTGAGTTCACTGGTCGGACCGAAAACCGACTAGTTCAACTAGAGTTGACCTCTTTGAAAGTGTAATTACGTCTTTTATAAGAATCGAAACAGGTGAGTAGTCGGTTATAGTTGTTTCCCAGTTGAACTGGTCAAACTAGTCAGTCCGGTTCAGTTTTTAAAACTATGATTTAAGTATCATAAATGATAAAATATTATTATCAGAATAAATTTATCTGTTATTAGAAGGACATGATTCGATCGAAGTCCATTAAACCTTTTATTAACACGTGTGCTCATTAAAAAAAATTATGAGGTTGGCTGGTCTAATTCGAGGTCATACTAGTTGGGTCAGCCCTAGTCAATTGATTCTTTTTTTTTAATCCGGATTATGCACGACATATTCATTAAAAATTACCAACAAATTGGTCTGCTCGACAGCTTTGCCAAAAGGGAGCGTTATTTTTTTCTTAGCAAACCCTTTTTTTATAAAAAAAGAAAAGAAAAGAAAAGAAAGTAAGCACCTTTTATCTTTGCCCATGTTCAAGGTGATAATGCAGATGGGGTTTTTCCACAACAACGTGCCTCATGTTCTGCTCCCAATCACAAAAAGGCCAAAGTATTTTTCCAATCTTTTGCTCCACTCCGCAGGCATGGAATCATCTGCATACGTCATCAGATTATTCATCTTTTTACCTTTGAACGTCATGTTAGAAGATACAGATAAGAAGGTGACAAATAGATGTGTGTATAGGTGTCAATCGTCCACGTGTGCTTGCCGTAATCGTTAATGATGAAGAGGAATGCTATCGATTTTCCTCACCATATCATCATCGTGGAATATGACCGTTTAAAATTTTCTCTTGTGTATATTCACATATAAAAGGAGTGTGAATGCTTAGGTACAGACCAACCTTTTGCTCTATGATATGGAATTCAGATATACGTTTTTTCTTAGTTTAGATTTTGTCTAAAACCTAAAAGTAGGTCGTCAACGTGGATGATAAAGTTAGTCATGTAATTTTTGACACTATAACGATCATGTGCTCTCGATATCTCTATTGTATTTTCTCTCAATATGTCACCTCCCTTGTCCATTCTTCTAGTAATTGTATATGTACGTATTTTGCCAATGGTAATTTGTTCATATTCGTTAGAGAAAGTGCCAGTCCAGTAAATAACATTTGAAGTCACACTGACCACAAGCTTAGCTGCTGTTCGATGGCTCAACCCTTAGGTCTTGGTCGCTTATCGTAATTTTGCGCCCATTTTGCTCGTTTTGTACACACGTGCTCAATTTGATATGATGAAATTACACCAACTTTTCCAAAATTTTCAAGTAAAATTTTCTTTAGAAAAGGCCAGGATGTGAGATATGTTTTGGTCTACATGGCATGTCATTTAGAAGTTCAATAGATCATGATGGGAGGATTTGATGACTTCGATGATATACCAAACCAAATTCTCTCCGTGAAGGGAAGATTGTTCAGCTTAGGCGATCGTGTCTGTGAAATAACAGATTGATAGTCTGCAAGCCACAATCACTAATGTGGTGTACAACAATATATACAAGATGATGATGAACACAGATTTGGAATAACAACCAAATCAAATCAAATCTACGAAAATAACCAAATCAAATCTACGAAAACAACCAAATCAAATCAAATCTACGAAAACAACCAAATGGACTAACTAAAATAATTCAAATCAGTTGAACAAGTCAACTAGCTCCCATAATACACCCCCTCAAGTTGGAGAATGAGGATCACAAATGCCCAACTTGCTGAGAAGGAAACGGAAACGATCGCAACCAAGTGCCTTCGTAAAGATGTCAGCAAGTTGAAAACGTGTAGAAATGTGAGCTGGGGCGATGACATGAGATTGAATGTGCTCTCGAACAAAGTGGCAATCGATCTCAATGTGCTTGGTGCGTTCATGAAACACAGGATTAGCAGCAATATGTAGGGCAGCCTTGTTATCACAGAATAGTGTCACGGGTGCTATATGTTGAATGCCAAGAGATGCTAGTAATTGGCGAAGCCATAAAATCTCACTAACAGTGGCCGCCAAAGCCCGATATTCAGCCTCAGCAGAGGAACGTGAGATGGTAGTTTGCTTCTTGGTCTTCCAAGAAATAGGGCATCCACCCAATGTGATAAAATACCCAGTCACAGATCGTCGAGTAAAGGGGCAACTAGCCCAATCAGAGTCGCAATATGCGGTGAGTATTAAGGAAGAAGGCCGCAATAAAATTCCTTGCCCAGGTGATTGCTTGAGATATCGAAGGACTCTTAGGGCAGCATCCCAGTGCCTTCGACGAGGATCATGCATAAATTGAGAGAGGATATGAATAGGGTACGAGAGCTCTGGTCTAGTGATAGTGAGATAAATGAGTCGACCAACTAGGCGACGATAAGAGCCTGGATTAGAAAGAGGAGAGCCAGAATCAAGTGATAACTTATGTTGTTGCTCCATTGGGAAGGCAGAGGGACGAGAGCCTAACAGCCCTGTCTCAGTGAGAATATCCAGGACATACTTTCGTTGATTGAGGAATAGACCTGAGCCGAGTCGAGCCACTTCGATGCCAAGAAAATACCGAAGAGGCCCGAGATCCTTAATACGGAAACATGTGTGTAGATAGGCCTTGAATTGTCGACATTGTTGAGAGTCATTGCCACAAAGCAATAAGTCATCTACATACACCAGAACGGCAAGGAATATGTCACTACGAGAGAATGTGAACAAAGAATGATCGGCATTGGATTGTTGAAAACCAAAGTGCCGAAGTGCCATAGCAAATTTAGAAAACCAATTTCGGGAAGCCTGACGAAGACCATAAAGGGATTTCCGTAAGCGGCACACCTTGGTTGTCCGAGAAGGATAAAAACCAGGGGGAAGTTCCATATAAACCTCCTCATCTAAGTTGCCGTGGAGGAAAGCATTTTGAACATCTAGTTGATGAATTTCCCATCCTTTTGCTACAGCAATAGTTAACAAGCAACGTACCGTCACAAGCTTAGCAACAGGAGCAAAGGTTTCATGGAAGTCAATACCTTCAATTTGAGTGAAACCCTTTGCAACGAGGCGTGCTTTGTAGCGATCAATGCTACCATCTGCTCGACGCTTTATCTTATAGACCCATTTACAGCCAATGGGATGTTTGCTCGGTGGTAAATCTTGCACAGTCCAAGTGCCATTCAATTCAAGCGCTCGAATTTCCTCTAACATAGCTTGTCGCCATTGAGGATGCTTGATAGCTTCACGATAAGACTTGGGCTCAATGGTAGAGTCTAAGGCAGCCAAGTATGATTTATGATGAATAGAAGCACCTGTATATATAAGATAACTCTCAATGGGATAGGACATACCTGAGGGGATGGTCGGAGCGAGTGAGAGAGGGGAGCAAGAAGGGGGGAGCCGGGCAGTGTGGCACACATAATCGGTGAGTCGTGGGGGTGGCCGTTTCAGGCGATCAGATTTCCTTTGGAGAGATTGCTTAGGGACAGTAGAATCTGATGAAGAAAGTAAGCTAGATGACGGTGGAGGATTGGATGGTGATGTCGGTGAGTGAGCTGAAGTATTCTAGGTTGGACTGCTTTGTAGCGGCCCATGAGAAGCACTAGAATTCAACTGCCTACTGGGCGATTGCTCAGCCTCTGTCTCGAGGGATGCTGTATTCCATGAGTCGTTTTATTATGGGAGCTAGTTGACTTGTTCAACTGATTTGAATTATTTTAGTTAGTCCATTTGGTTGTTTTCGTAGATTTGATTTGATTTGGTTGTTTTCGTAGATTTGATTTGGTTATTTTCGTAGATTTGATTTGATTTGGTTGTTATTCCAAATCTGTGTTCATCATCATCTTGTATATATTGTTGTACACCACATTAGTGATTATGGCTTGCAGACTATCAATCTGTTATTTTAACATGGTATCAGAGCCAGTGGGCTCGCACCTCGCCCAACTCGAGTCCAGAAGCCTGGCTCGTGGTTAGTTGATATAAGCCCGAGTACGGAAGAAATTGCCCGACTCGTGGCTAGTTGTCCCCCTCGTTCAAGATCGGAAGAAAAATGCCCGGCTTGTAGACGGTTGTTGAGGGTGGGTGTTTAATGGCACGTGGCAAAAGTGAACCACGTTGCCACGTGAGGGTGGGTGTTGAGATATACGATCCCACATCGATTAAATGAAGAAAAAGTTGTGGGCTTATAAGAAGGTTGGGTACCACCACTTATCAGCTTGAGCTTTTAAGTGGAAATGGGCCCGATCCCTTATGGGCTCTCAACGAATTTTAACAGTGTCAAGGCCATGGAAGTGACATAATGAGGCATACGACGATTAACATATGGAATGAAGTTCGAGGATCTCTTGCGAGGACTGATCTATCCTGTCCCAACTGCCATATCCAGTGGCTACATTGATATTTTCACCACAGGTCCAACAACTATATACCTAACCGTATGTGGCACCTATTGGGACTCATCTGTATTTCTTGGCTGGTTACCGGACGAATGAATCAGCCTGAACATTCTCGATGGTTCACGTGTTTGACATATATTTGAGAATATTCTTGTGTATATCTGTATATTAGCTAGGGAAAATTCTACTGTATCTCCTCCATACATTAGGCAAGTATACCTGGTAAATTCCCAGGTCGTGTATTGTAACTGGAGAAGTTCTGGGGTTTTGTTTTATCTGAAAGCCACAGAGGAGTGCAGAAGTCCTCCTCATTTTGACAAATACTCTGACCGAAATTGTGTTAAGAAACCTTAGCGGACATGGTCAAACTAGCATGGTAAGACAACTATACACAACAGTCATGACTTATCACTCTCAGAAGTATTGGTTTTTCAACATCGTCATGGACCCAGTGATTCATGTTTCACTATTCCTGAATCCCGATTCTTGTTCTCACCATCCACGAGATTCCTCGAGGCGAACAATAATACATGTCCGATGATTATTATTAGGGACTCCCATGCATAATGTTTTGCAGGAGTCACAGGGAAGAGAACCCACGACGCCCAGCCAGAAATCGAGTTTTTTGTGATATGGTTGAGACCTCCATTTCCCTTTTTGGTGAGTAGCGGCATGTGTATTTGAAACCATGGAAGAGTCAGTTTACCACCTCTGACGGTTTCCAAAAAATTCAACCTCTTGGGGCCGAGAAGTCAGTTCTAATTTGCTTCTTTTCTAATGTGATTCGAGAATCCATAGTAAGATGTTACGATCATCGCTCAGTCATACGGGCTACATTTTACTGCCTTCATAGCCCTTCATTCGATTATCAGATATGGGAGTTGCAGCTCTACATGTTTTTCGACGCAGTTTTCTGTTTCGTCAATGTAGCGAAGACAGGAAACGCAAGAACGTGAAAATCTGCTCGAGATGTGGCCTTTGTCGGCAAATATCATGATATCTATGCGTAAAACAAAATTTTGAAAGTGTAAGTTTTGTAAATATGATCGAACTTTTCGGGGCAATACTTCTAATACCAGTATTATAATAAGTTTACTAATGAGTTTAATAAAATTATGTATTAGATCTTCAGTTTATCTAAAGTTAAGAGTAAAATGATCTCATATGAGTCCTATATTAAGCCATATCTCAATAATGTAATACATCAATTATCCCCCAAAAAAAAACAAAACAAAAAAAAATTGAAACTGTTATCCACGAAACCGGAAAGCTTTGGACCAACGGGCTCTCTCGTCGACGTAGATGGGCTGGGCTAGTAAGGGGGACTGTCGCGCCTGGGCATGCCTAAAGGCCAATGAAAGCCCAGATATGGTCCATAAGCACCCCAACCCGTACTTATCCAAGTTCGAGTTTAATCGATTTTATAAGGGGTAGAAGTCTCTCAGCCATAAATTATATTCATTGACCAATCTCAACACCTTATACAAGAGAAATGGACGTCGAGCCACCTCGATAGTTTGCCCGATTCGAGTTGTTGTAGCTCACGCCGATAAAATCATACCTATGATTACGGTGGGAGAAGACTCGGATAAATTTCTCCCATGGGATTTTTTTTTTCAGTTCGTAAATGTAATCTTTGTTTTTTTTTCCCTGAGGAGAAAAAAAATGTTGCTGTAGGCATTCAAATTGGCGACACGAAGCATTCAATGCCATAGACCCAATGAGGCCTCGACCAGAAATTTCCAAGGACATCATTATCTTCACAACGTGACGGGGACTCCGAATTTTGAAATTGGGGAGGACTCGAAGGCGTCAGATCTCTACCTCTTTACCAATCGTTTTCAAATTACTAGTAAGAAATTCTTACATAAGTCAAGTTCATCATATGTTTGTTAACACGTAGATTAATATTTAAAAATGGTAGTAAAAATTTTCACTGACATGTTAAATAAACATTAGTTGATTTTATTCTATCATATTTATATTTTATAGACATGTCAATTCAAACTCTGCCGACATGTCCCACCATCTTAGCCGACCTAAAAATTCTGATATGACTTGTCTCAAATCAAATAAAATGATTTTTTAATTTTAAAATAAATTTTATATAATATAATTGATAGATTAATATAAATAATTTTTAAAAATATTAAAATAGTTATTAATATATAATCATTTATTTTTTTAATTTTCATTTTTATTATAAATAGACTTTTCGTACTTTTGAACTGGCCCGGTTTTTTATGCTTTGGCCGGACCGTCCCAGTTTTTTACGGGTCGAGCCGGGCAATACATCTTCCATTGAAGCACAGCACCAGTTCGTGCATTCGGTTCAAGAGCTGGAAAGATGGTACACAGCGCTTACGATTCCTTCGAGCTCCTCACCGACTGCCCCGCCAAGATCGAGGCCATCGAGTCTTATGGCTCCAAGCTCCTCCTCGGATGCTCCGACGGATCCCTCCGGATCTATGGCCCGGACTCCTCCGTCTCCTTCACCACCTCCGACCGCTCGCCGCCCTCCGACTTCCACGCACCGTCCTCCTCATCCGACCTTCGGAGGGCCCCCTATGCGCTCGAGAGGAACGTGGCTGGCTTCTCCAGGAAACCGCTCGTCTCCATGGAGGTGCTGGACTCGAGGGAGCTGCTCCTGTCGCTCTCCGAGTCGATCGCCTTCCACAGGCTTCCCAGTTTGGAGACCGTTGCCGTGCTCACGAAAGCTAAAGGCGCGAATATGTACTCCTGGGATGAACGGAGAGGGTTCCTTTGCTTTGCGAGGCAGAAGAGGGTCTGTATCTTCAGACACGATGGTAAGACTCCAATAATCTTGCGATAATTTACTGCAGGTTTGATCCTTTTGGGGTTAATTCATATCACTTGTTTCAAAATTTTGTAGCTGACGCGTATTTGCATCGATCATATATCATCTTGTTAATGGAATGTCCAGGACTGAGCTGCGATTGAGCTGAAACTGCGGAAAAGTTCCCTTCTTATTTTTATTTTTTTGCCTTTTAAAAGAATATGTTATGCCAAAAAGTACATTCTAAATCCGAGAAGATGTGATTATCTGCATTTGATGATGCAGGCGGAAGAGGCTTTGTGGAAGTCAAAGAATTTGGGGTACCTGACATGGTGAAGTCAATGTCGTGGTGTGGTGAAAACATTTGTCTAGGTATCAGGAGAGAGTACATGATCATGAATTCCATGAATGGAGCATTGACTGAAGTATTTCCCTGCGGAAGGCTCGCTCCACCTCTAGTGATTTCATTTCCTACCAGTGAACTTATTCTTGGGAAGGTACTCTCTTCTTGCTGACTACACAGTTTATCATTTCTGTGATAACAAATCAAATTCAATTGATGTTGTATCTGGATCTGTATATTTGATTTCGGGGCAGCTAAGCCTTGGTGTGGCTCATTAACATATATTTACTTTAATTTGCTTCTTGCTGTATTTAGGATAATATCGGAGTTTTCGTGGATCAAACAGGGAAGCTTCTTCCAGAAGGTAGGATTTGCTGGTCAGAGGCTCCTCAAGAAGTTGTTATTCAGAAGCCATATGTAATTGGTTTGCTCCCTAGATATGTTGAGGTGATGAGACCATTTTCCAAATCCTAGAAAAGGCACTACATCTGTTTTTGTTGTGCTTGTATATTTGTCTCACTAATTGTTGGAACTTGTTGTCTAATTTCAGATTCGGTCTCTTCGAGTTCCATATCCCCTGATTCAGACGGTTGTTCTTCGGAGTGCCCGTCATCTCATCCAAAGCAATAGTGCAATAGTTGTTGCATTGAATAACTCTGTTTATGGACTCTTTCCTGTTCCCCTTGGTGCACAGGTACTCAACGTACACTAAGCTTATGCTTTTGTTTCACTAAACTCCCATCAATGTATGTCTTCTCTCATCATTTTTTTTTATATTAATTGTTTGCTGCAGATCGTACAGTTAACAGCATCTGGCAATTTTGAGGAAGCTTTGGCCCTGTGCAAGTTGCTTCCACCTGAAGATTCTAACCTTCGAGCTGCAAAGGAAGCATCAATTCACATGAGGTATTATCTATGCATAGCTTAAGCCTTGCAGTTTTATCTCAGCTAATATTGTTATACTTGGGGCTTATTTAAATTATGGTACTGCATTTGAGAACAAGCCATACAACATTTTTACAATCTAACAAGATGGAATGAATGTGTATTACATGGACTGTTGAGTATTCTGCTCCATGAACCTAAGGTGCATAAGACCAAAGAACCTACCAGCTGAGAACCTTTCTGATTTCTATTTATTGCTCTAATGACAGTCTTCAACTTGCCATGATCTCACAAAACTGATCATAAGGTTCATTTTGTGGATTAAGTTCAACAAATACCAGAATAAACTTAGCTTCATTGTTTAGGGAAGCTAAGAGACCTTTGTAAAATCAAGTCCACCACGAAGACATTCATAAACCGTTCTACCGTATTTCTTAGCAGATAATCCCAATTTAGGTTTAATAGTACATCCCAATGGGGGTGCCTGTAACCTGTTCCATAAACAAAAACCATAGTGAGATGAATGAAAATTCCCTTTTTGCAGCGTTATTAACATGCAAAGGCTCTATTGTGATGAAAATATGCATTAAATAGATTGTAATGAACATGTTAACAGATATGCGCACTATCTTTTTGAGAATGGAAGCTATGAGGAGGCAATGGAGCATTTCTTGACATCCCAAGTAGAGATAACCTATGTGCTCTCTCTTTATCCATCCATCCTTCTTCCCAAAACAGCTGTTATTCCAGAGCACGAGAAATTGATGGACATATCTTGGGATGGTGCACACCTGTCCAGAGGTTCATCAGGGCTGTCAGATGACATGGAATCATCCCTGACACATTTGCAAGAGTCTGAAGAGAATGCAGCACTTGAGTCTATTAAAATGAACCACAACACTCTCATGGCTCTTATTAAGTTTCTTCAAAAGAAGAGGGGCAGCATAACAGAGAAAGCTGCTGCTGAGAGTACGGAAGAGATTGTCTTGGATGCTGTTGGTGATAGTTTTGGCCCGTATGACTCTAGTAGGTTTAAGAGATTAAATAAGGTATCCTTTTCACTTCAAGTGAGAGGAAGGCCTGTCAGTTTGGCATGTCTCTATACTGGATGAGCTTGTTCACTATTGATTATCTCATGTCACTTTTTATTGTTTGGTTTCTTAGGGACGTGGAAGCTCACCTATCAGTTCCGGAGCAAGGGATATGGCTGCAGTACTGGATACTGCACTACTCCAGGCTCTTCTTCTCACCGGGCAGTCATCAACTGCTTTAGAGTTACTAAAAGGTCTTAACTATTGCGATGTGAAAATATGTGAAGAGACTCTTCAGAAAAGAAATCAATATGCTGCTCTCCTAGAGCTTTACAAGTGCAATTCAATGCACCAAGAAGCTCTTAAAATGCTGCATCAGTTAGTGGAAGAAACAAAATCAAATCAATCACAAGGTGATCTCTCCAAAAAGTTTAAGCCTGAGTCAATAATTGAATACCTCAAGGTAATCTTTTCTTTTTCCGCCATTGTTAAGTAATGAACATCAATTTAGAATCATTCATATGTAAGATATCAAGATTTATGAAAGTATGATCATCCAAGATTTTATGTAAACTACATGCTAAAGAAAATTTATGTTTAAACTTTTACGATTTAATTTATTGATTGCTTTAAAGGAAAAAACACACACACACAATGTTCATTTAAACATTATATCCTGCATCTTAAAGGTTTATTGACTTTGTTTGATGTCCTTTGCAGCCTCTCTGTGGGACTGATCCTATGCTTGTGCTGGAGTTTGCAATGCTCGTTCTTGAAAGCTGCCCTACTCAAACTATTGAGCTATTTTTGTCTGGAAATATTCCTGCGGACTTGGTCAACTCTTACTTAAAGCAGCATGCACCAAACATGCAGGCAACATATTTGGAACTAATGCTTGCAATGAATGAAACTGGAATATCTGGGAACCTTCAAAATGAAATGGTAAAAATCTCTGCTTCCTTTGTCATGAGAGGAAGCATCACAAATCTCAACTAAGATGAGTTAATGTCTGTTTTCAATGCTATATGCCAGGTAGTGTCTAGGCAATCCTTTTGTATTCAATTTTATTTTTATACAAAATATTAGGTACAAATCTATCTTTCGGAGGTCCTGGACTGGTATGCAGATCAAAGTGCTCAGAAGAAATGGGATGAGAAAATTTACACTCCAACAAGGAAGAAGTTGCTATCGGCTTTAGAGAGTATCTCAGGTTACAGCCCTGAAGCTTTGTTGAAACGGCTCCCAGCAGATGCATTGTATGAAGAGCGAGCGATTTTACTGGGGAAGATGAATCAACATGAGCTCGCCTTGTCTCTGTATGTTCAGAAGGTACTCCATTATGAACATATTTTGCACTTGTAGAACTATTAGCAGGCAAATTACTTCTCATAATTGCACAAGGTGATTTACACTGGCTCCTAATGTAGCCTTATGCTATCCATTATTAATGCAATTATGAACTGGTAATGTTGGTGGATATAGATAGCTCAACTAGCTATATCTGATCAGTGCTTGATTCTGGCGTTGGGATACTTATTTAGCTTGTTAGCTGGTCCTCTAAAATGACATTTGGTGGAAGTGTTACACATATTTATCAGGTCTGCTTCCTGTTTGCTAAATGATTATGTATCGATAATGCCTATCAAGGACTGTTGATCACTCCCTGCAATGTGCAAACCAACTTGTCTGATTTCCCCAAAATTTGTGGTGGACCTAATAGGAAACCTTAAATAACTGAACCACTTACATGTTGCGAGGACTCTAATAATGACCTTATGCTCTATTATCATTTTTCAAGTGACCAGGTTTCCTAGGAGCTTTTATTTGTAGGTAGGTAAACTAACAACTGACAAGAAGCATGATGGGTAAAGGAAGGTGACCTAGAATATATATATATATATATTTCATAATTGGACAGAATCGAGCAATGACTTGTTAGGAACAGACGGAGTGAATAAACTAGACTAAGTTGTTTAGTTAGCTGCCAGGTGTTGTGAATTTCCTTTCTCAGATGGAAAATAATAATTCTTATATTGTGGATATCTCTAAGGAGATCCTTCCCTTGGCTTTTCTTTATTTGCAGCTTCATGTTCCAGATCTGGCTCTATCCTATTGTGACTGTGTTTATGAGAGCACTCTGCAGCAGCAAGCAGGAAAATCCTCGGGCAACATATATCTCACTCTTCTCCAAATTTATCTAAATCCTAGGAAGACAACAAAAAATTTTGAGAAAAGAATATCTAATATAGTGTCATATCCAAGCACCAACATTTCTAAGGTCAGCTCGGGAAGTTCTGTCAAAGCTAAAGTGAGCCGTTCAGCCAAGAAAATTGCTGCAATAGAGGGTGCAGAGGATATGAAAATAATTACTAGCGGAACTGATAGCAACAGAAGTGATGGTGATACTGATGAGCCTGGTGAAGAAGGAGGTTCCAATATCATGCTTGATGAAGTCCTTGATCTGTTAAGCAAACGCTGGGATCGAATCAATGGAGCTCAGGCTCTAAGGCTCTTACCCAGAGAAACTAAACTTCAGGTACTCAGAGCCTTTTCCCTGGATAATTAACAAATCTCATGAACTTTGTTTTGAGAAAAAGCTTTAATATGTGCATACGAAATCAAATTCTGATTTGCTTTTGAACCTGTAAAAATAAGGTTCAGCACATGGTAACACTAAAAAAGTAAAAGAATGTCCATCTGAGGAAGATCATAACCGAGATGAGATGTATCTTTTGATCTTCTAGTTTTATGAACTTGATTTTCTTCTCATTGTTAAATGTTCTTGCTGTAATTCTGTTTCAATTATGGAGGATATACCCTTATTCTGGTCCTGCAGAACTTGCTTCCCTTTCTTGGGCCCCTGGTTAGAAAGTCCAGTGAAGCTTACAGGAACTACTCGGTCATTAAGAGTTTGAGGCAGAGTGAGAACCTTCAGGTGAATTGTTGTGCTAAGATGCTTCGAGAGATTGTCCAGTATTTGCTCTGTTTCCTTCCCTCATCTTATTCCACAGCTGGTTAGGTGTTGTTGGGTCAGCTGAATTTCCTATCCATATGTTCTCCTATTTCTCAATGAATTTCCCCAGTGAGGCATGTATGCTGCATCTGCAGGTGAAAGATGAACTCTACTCACAGAGGAAAGCTGTGGTGAAGATCACGAGCGACAGTATGTGTTCACTCTGCAACAAGAAGATCGGCACGAGTGTCTTTGCCGTCTACCCAAATGGCAAGACTCTGGTTCACTTTGTTTGCTTCAGAGATTCTCAAAGCATGAAGGTCGTGACCAAAGGCTCAACATTCCGGAAGCGTTAAACACTTATCCTCTTTATGCCACACATTCTCCGAGAAAATTAGCTTGTGAGGAAGGACTTAGGCGGCCTCATAAGCATCTCCCAGTTCCTGAAGATGGTGGCATTGCAGTTAAGAGTCCCATTCTGCTGCCGAGGGGATCAAGAAAAACTGCAGCTACGAAGCAGTCATAGTGACAAATTTCGGCCACTTCAGCACCATCACCAGATTATTTGCATTCGCGCAGTGGCAGGTCAAACCTCTGCGTGTGTTCAAGCTTAAGTTTGTGTGCAAAAAGGGTTGGGCTGTGGAGTGTGGAGGTTTCCTCAGGCTCTTTGATGCTTAACGGGATCTCTTGCTTTTGTGGAGAACATTGTACGCTGAAGCGCAGTTCCTAAGATCGAACGATGTCCGGTCATCTGTAAGTGTGAGATTGTGTTGTATTTTGCCATGCTCAAGTTATATATGAGCCTCTCCGGCGGAGGCGTGCGTTGCAGAGAGAGTTTTCCTTGTGTAATTGAGCAAACCATCACAAATGATTTGCACTCGTATGGAAAAAAGTTTCAGTAAACCGACTCGGTGCTCTGTCTGTCTCTTCATCACCATTACAAGAGAGTCCACAGGATTCGAAGCAATTGAATTGAATCCTCGGGAAGGACTTTCGAACTCCGTTGAGACCCATTCTGGCCATTGAAGAGCCCTAACATCACAATTCGATCCAAGGCAGGGCTTTATGTGAAATGGTAATCGACCACCTCGGTGTCGAACAACTTCCTTGCTTTCTCCACTGACGTTTTCGTCGCTTGATAAGCCGAGACGGAGGCCAAGGGCTGTCTCTCCTCTGTTGTCTCAAGGAAGAGCTCGACTGCAACTGCAACCGCAACCGAGGATAGGATCTTGGTAGTCATTGAACAATCCAAGGAGATGTCCTCCGCTACTGTCCCAGTGGACTCTCAGGCTTGCGGACCGCCGCACCGCAAATGAAACATCCTCGCCAATGGCAACCCGGAGGTTCGGTGATTCGAGACGGTGGTCTTGCTAGGCTTAGTGTTAAATTGACCAGTGAAAGACTTACCAATTTCCTTTTCTAACTGTAAAAAATTGTTGATGTGTGCATTATGACATGGGATTAGATTAAACATAAAACACTGACATTCTGCCACTGACATTGGATTACTTTGATGATAAATAAGAGAGAGAGCCTCTGAGTCTGTCCGTCCCTGCCCGTCTGACCCAGTCAATTGGGGACAGGATAAGGACAAGAGAGGAGCTCATCAATTTTTCAATTGTACTTCTGATGACACTCTCTACAGTGAGATCACTGCTCAGCCATCAGCAAAATAAACAGGAACAATTTCCAAATATTATCTTGGTAGGATTATTTGGTTACCTTTTTTATTATATAAAATTTAATTTTTGATTAAAATTTGTGAATAAATAAAATTATTATGTGAAAAACTTTGCCTTTCTATGGACTAGCACGACTCGAGCTCAAACTCGTCGAGGCTATTGGGATTCTAAATAACTACCGTGCAGGAAAAAAGGATAAACGATTTTGTTTTAGGAAATTCCGATTGGACGATCGATCTGTGAGCCTAAACAACGCGACTCCATGAAGTGCATTGAACCTTCAACATCATCTGATCAGTTGTGGGTTTCAGTAGAATAATTAATGTACATGCACGAACAAATCAGACTCATTTTTCTCTCTAAAATTTCTCATTGTATTTATATATAATGTTTCCATCTCTTCCAGTCCCAGGTGTGCTGAAACTCTAGTTCATATCATGAACTTGAAATTATCATCGAAGAGGAAAGCACACAATCAAGTGAAGACTCAAGTCACCGGACTTTGACTGAAGTCGCAAGCACGACTGTAAATCGAGCTCCGAGAGAAAATATTGCCTTGAGAATAGGGTTCCTGTCTCCCGTTCACACCGTAACCTCATTCTGTCATCGAGACTACTCTTGTCTCGGCATGATGTTAAGACTATTCTGCGTTCCAACATCGGCTCGAATCCGAACTTGAGACATTTCTATAGTGTACATACATATATATATATATATATATTATATGATGTGTGAGTTTTGACTCATGGTCGGGGGAAAGCGAAATAGCGCAAAAGGGGTTGAGAGCTTACATATATAACTGAAAGGAGGAGAAAAGGCTAAAGCGGAGCAAACTGGCTAAATATATAACTATCCATCTCTTGTGATTCAGATTGATTTGAGGAGACAAACATACAAAAAACGAAGAACAAAAGGAAAAAGAAATTAAAGATAGAAAAAAAAGAGAGAGAGAAGAATTTGACTGAGAGCACCTTAATTAAAACTATCACCATCATGTCATCACCACAAAAGCAGGCTTATAGTAGGGTTTCGGTTTCGGATCTCATTGGTGCTGGCTCATCTGGTGAAGTCGTGGACGAAGCCGCTGGGCCGGTCAGCGATGTTGAGTTGCCAGGAGAGGAAGGAGATCCCATTATTGTCGGGGTGGTGTTCCCGGGCTTCGTCCTCCACGAACCTGAACTCAGTGCCGTAGCAGGGGAGCTTCTGGTGGCGGGACTGGGCGGATGCTTCTGCTCCGGCCCAAGAACCGTACTGGCCGTGGTTGAACATGGGCTGAGCATCCACGATTCCCCCGGCAGTGGCCGCCGCGGCCGTGGCCCTCCGCTCCTCCTTCTTGAACCGGATCCCACACGCGTTGCAAAGAGACTGCGGCATCGAAAGCACATCAGTTAGTAACCGGTCCATTTCCAAATCAAAAGGTTCAAGCTATACATATATATATATATATATATATACACACAACACTAGCAAATTGATGAAAGGAGAGCGAAGTTGATCTTCGGTATGCACTATTATAATAATATTATACTAGATATTAATTTAGATCCGTTCATTAATATTAAAACCCTTTTAATTATAAATTTTCTCCATTCAACCTATCAAATCCAATTAACCCAAAACAAATATTGGAAAATTAGGCAATCAACAGCCTCCTCCATCAATTTAAACTCAAGGCGTATTCCTTCCTATGAGCTTTGAAGTTGAAATCAGTGTCTAGCACGCACAGCCATGTCGGCTGCGAATTCATTTCCTTCATCCTTTCATCGATTCAGAAGATGACGGATACACCAAATGACAACAATCGAATTGAACTGTTTATAACATCCATGACATAATATTGTTTTATAATAAAAATTGACAGCTTCATGGAGAATTAGATGTAGATGTTTATTACTGTAAGGGGAGAGTTTTATATTCATGATATACCCATATGTGTGTCTGTGTGTGTGTGTGTACCTTGGGACCACGAGGACCGTTCCTCCAAAGCGGAGTGGAGGTGGTGTCGCAGTTGGCGCAACGGCGGGCGAGGAGCGGATCCCCGCCGCCACCGTTTCCACCACCGCGCTCCGGGGCCTTCGTAGCCGCTGCGGAGGGCGGCGCGTGCTTGTTGGTCTGGAGAATGTCCCAGCAGAAGTTAGAGATCGATGACCGCCGCCCATGGCCGCCGCCACGAGCTCTCCTGCCGGTGTCGTCGACGTCCTCGCTGAGCCGGGTAGAGGGCGTCCCCAGCGAGAGGGTGCAGTCGACGGAGGGTGAGGACGAGGCGTACGACGAGTAGGGGTACGGCGCGGGGTACGACGAGTAAGGGTCCGGGAAGAGAACGGAGAGGGGGCTGGACTGGCCGGCGTGGTGGAAAGCGCCGCAGGAGCACGAGCCCGGCCCCACCATGTTATTCGAGCTCCCGCACCGGTGCATCGTGACACAGCTGGGTTTAGGCGAACCACTTCGGTCTTTACCGAGCAGCCAAGCTGAACCAAACCGACGATAGAGAGAGATGTATTGCTGGGTAACTATAATGGGGGGTTGTGGAGGTGAGTTATTAGGGTTTGCAGAGGAATGAACAGTACGAGGGGGGTGGAAGAGGACTAATAATGGGTAGTTTGAATGAGTGTTGGGTTGATTGATTGAGGTCGACGAGAGAGGAGAGAGTCTGGGTTGGAGTAGAGATGTGTGGAGGGTTTTATATATATATATATATATATATATAAGGGTGCAGGAGAGAGAGAGAGAGAGAGAGAGAGAAGACCGGTCAGCAGGGAGTGAGGAGGGGACAGTCGACTTTGTCGTGGAATGCGATAGGAGATGAGGCTGTAAAGGCGATGGGGCAGATGGTGGGGCGCACTTTCATCTCGAGAGACATAAGTTAAAATAACTAACGACCACCTATTACAAGTTCTTTATTAAATTTTAAATTAAGTGTATTAATAAAAAAAATTAAAAATTACAGCTAGATCATAAATTAGTATGGGAATATATTTTGACCGATTAGAAAATATTAACTATTTTAAAAATTTTTAGTTAAAATAATTCGATGTGATAATTAAAGATATTTATTTTTTAATAGATTAATTTAAATATTAATTATTTGATTATCTATATTCAAAAATACTTATAAAAATAAAAAATTTAATATAATAATACTATTATTAAATTATTACTAAAATCTTATTAAATATCCTATTATCATATTTCAAATTTCTTCTTATCTATCCCTTGCCCCGCCCCCTCTACCCATAAATATCACTTGTGGTCGGGAAAAACATAAAAAGAAAAAGGATCTTGAATGATAGGCTCAGGTTTGAATCGATCAAAGTGTTGTGTATATTCTTTTATATATATATATATATATCTTAAATTGAAAAAAAAATGTAAGTAGAATGATCAGATGGAATGTGCGATCGGAGATTCCCTTATTGCCTCGAGCAAGTCACGCTACGTCCGGCTGGATGAATCCGGTGATTGCAGCCTCTCGATCAGCCAGGACTTGAAACGTACGGATCCTTGGGATTATTGACAGTAATGCACCCGTAAACTTAGATGTGAATATATTGTGGTGTCTTCTTGTTTGTAAGTCACCCATCCATATATCATCCCAATTTAATTGGACACTCTTTAATATCTCTTTTTTTTTTTTTAAAGTATAGTGGTAATATATTTATAAATCTTTTAATTATTTGTTCAATAATAATATTACTATAATTTTTTTTCATTGTTAAGTGGGCATTTACAAGCATATCAACATCCCGGGTCGGCACGGATGGTCGGACATCTTTCCCATGATGATGGAAGTGCCGAAGTCTAAGAGGGGAGGCGAAACAGAATTAGGGCTCAGATTTAGTCTAATCCATCGTCAGAGACCAATAAATTTTGGAATTTGGAAGGAAGGAAAAATCAGATGTGAGGGTGTGGGGTCATGGGGGCTTGTGGCAGTGGAGGGTAGTCAGAAGGGAGCCCACGTGACTTAGGAGAGGGTACAGTATACTTCGCTGGATCTTCTCGATCAATTCTCCGATCACGAGGCGGCCCCCCTCCCGCCCTCCTCCGCCCTCNCCATATCCCATCTCACATTCTGCAGAGAGAGTACTGTTTATGATGAGAGCAAGAAAAGAGCTCCCAGATCTTTCTTCTTCTTTTTTTTTACAATCTTAGTGTATAAATGTGAATCATAATTTTTGCAACTAGATGATACCACCTCATTTAACCAGAAATCTGTCCTTTATTTGATTCTATTTTTAAAATTAATTTAATTATATTATAAATATAATTAACTTCGATTGAATCAGCTAGTT
>CXYZ01007429.1:94523-110324 GCA_900006705.1 Sonneratia caseolaris
CATGCATCGAATTCTTTCCGGTCAAGTTCGATTTTAAAAACTATACTGTGAATATAAAAAGGTTAAGAGAAAATGAAAAAATAAATTAGTGTAAATGGCCTCACCAATGAGAATGTTCGAACATATTACACATCTTTGTGATCTCAGATCGAGGGTCATGACCCTCGAAAACCCTATTTTTGGTGGTTGGCCTTTGCATTCTCATGTTATTATATTTATCTAGCTATATGTGAATGTACACATCACGATTTGCATTGGATCTCCATCCAATTGTATCAATGGTAAAATTAACTAATTTAAAATTACAAAATAAAAATATATTACAATATTATTTAATTTTACTGTACTTATATTCATATTTTATATTAAATTTAAGGTTAATTTAGTGATTATATTAATTATTTTTATTATAAATTATAATCAAATTACGATATTATGTAAATTTATTAGTAATATTATACTATTAATATTATTTATTAAATATGCAATTCGATCATTTAAACTTCCGATCTGACTCACGAACTCATAAACCTATGTTTTAATGATTTCCAGTTTAGTTTTATTTTAAAAACTACGGAAATATGAATTTGGAGTCCATTTGTGAGACTAAAAGTTTAAGGAGCCTCTAAAAACCTCATAATGCAACTAATTACAGGTGAATATTCAAAATCGATAGGCAAGTTACCATCAACTGCCCTAAATTTTCAAATTGGAAAGACATAAAGGATGAGGGTTACTAAAAATATTTAATTTATTATAAAATTAAATATTGTACGGATAAATTATTATATTAAAAAGGAGAAACAAAAAATATATAAATAATGAATTTAACAATGTACAAAAGAAATTATTTAAAGGGGAAAAAAAACAATTGCTCGGGTCTGTGTCATGTCCATTGCGTCTGTATCTCTCCGTCCAGACGGGGAAAGCCTCCCAGTGAAAATTGAATAGTTGTTTAACTCCGCCACGCGCCACTCGCCTCATCCCACCGCCACGCGCCGCGTATTGCTTAATTTGAGATAGGAAAAGGTAGCCACCAGACATTCCCCTGCTCAGACTCAGTAGAACGATAAAAAGTCTTATAAATAATTAGTATTATTTTTAATATAATAATTAAAATATTATATATTTTGTTTTTATTATAAAATTTTATAAGATTTATTTTTTATCTTTTTAATTATTTTACATATTCATGTGTTTTATATATAATTGAAAAACTTAGTATATTAGTATAATTTTGATACCAAACAATAATATTTTTAGGATTTAATTGATTTGTTAGGATTTATATTTTTTTTAAGGTTTATTAAAGTTTTAAATTATTTCTAAAAGATTTAAATCAAATGAATTATTATTTGATTTATTAAACCGTGACTGCGTGTGATACAAATGTTATGATATACCGAATACACCCTTGGACCTTCCCTAGTAGTATGCAAGATATCATGAAAAATGGGTTTTGATATTGTTTTGATATTGTGACGTTGGGTCTTAGCGCATTATAGCTTTTTATTTTCAAATTTGACCAAATAATTAAAATATGTTAAATTAAAACTCATGTAATTATTATTTTTTATTTTGTAATCTTTTATTTCACATTTGATCGTTTCTGGCCAAAATAAATAAAAACACATCACCTTCCTTGCAATCTATGGAGAACACGAATTTTTTTCCGACCCCAATCGCATGACATCACAAATAGGCATGATTTTGTGGTCACATCGTACGTTTCAATATTAATTAATTAGAGTGGTACCCTACATATATATATATATATATATATCTCTCTCTCTCAGGGAACCATGTGATCCAGTCCTGGTCACAAGAACGAGTCCACTATGCTGGATATCTACAGAAGAGTAGCGAACACAGCTGAAGAACTTGCAAGCAAGCTGAATCGGGTACCATGAACAGCTCTCCGAAACTTAAGTTAATAGGCTATGGGAGAGCAATTGTATCGAGAGGGTATAAATGTAATTTATAATAATATTAGTAAACTTATCTTTTCCTCACGGGATGTGATATTTATAATGATCTAGAGAGTAGGTTCATCAACATGGTTCTTGCGTGCTGGAGTCGGGCCTGTTGGACTGACTGAGGAGGGGTTCATTGTCCACACATAATGACCGGGTTGGCCAACTTGCTGGTTGTCAGCCGGAGTACGGCTAGCCACCCGAGCGCTGCCGGATGGTCCGACCGCATAGGGGAGGTTCTCCTATCACTATGCAATCAGTGAATATATATAGGATCGTACTGATCAACAACGTATATATTTCATCATATTATCGAACAATCAATATGTCCTCTCTAAAACTTGATGAGATTATAGGCACCCATATTCATCTAATCCAACTAAACTTAAAAATAAGAGAATTCAATCTGAGGTTGTTGCGCCGCTAGAAACGGTTCTCTATTTCTCGATGCAGCACGGCATACGAACACCTGATCGATCAACTGCATGCAGTCAGCTACACTGTTCAAGCTTACCAGCAATAAGGAAATCAAATCAAACATATCGGACAGCCGGACCCTAGCTCGGACCTTAGATACATACATACATATATATATATACCTCGAGGTATATATATGTGGAGGAAATATCCACCAGCTCTGAGATGCTGCAACACTCAGCATATATACTAATAATCGGGATCGCGCCATCGCCGGCAATAATTTAATCTTAAAACAGTACGTAGCAATAAATAAATTTTACAGTCCCAACAATGTTGTTGTCGAGAGCCAAGTGATCAAGGTTTTGTTTGCAATGAGGAACACGTACATGGAACTGCTACATGTATATATATATATATATATATATTGCACCGAGGAGTCACGTGAAGCCCCAGAACAAAGGCCAAAATCTTCATCATATCATAGCCTCAAGTAATTCTATCAATCAGTCGCACTTGTAATAGCTTGAGTGCAGATTAAGATACTCAGATTTTTCCCACTCACTTTTTCTACGATCTGATGATGATGATGATGAGACAGAGATAAAGCATAGTATCAATAGGAGCCGAGGTGGTTCACGACCTTTCGTCACCTTAAATAGGAGTCCGAATTGTAGTCGTTTCTTAATTTGTTGGGGGGTCTCTGACCCCCTACTACAAGTCATTTAGCTCTGGAGCGGTGGTATATGTTAATTAGAGTAAACTTATCAATGTCTATTGATGTAAATGTAAACATATGTATATATATATATATAAGAAAGTATATTATATATGATGCTAGCTCTGCAATAATCAAAGCGACAGACATCCCTGTGTTGTGTGTGTGTTTGTGTGTTTTTCTTCTTGGTTTATTGTGTGAGAAACCTTGGAGTCAAAGATGCAGACTTCACATAAAGTGCAAAAGTTATCCAGCCTCTGCTCCCCCACCCCCCTCCCTCTCTCTCTCTCTCTCTCTCTCTCTCTCTCTCTCTCTCAAACATTTCCAGAATAACAATCATACATGGATTGAAATCTTCAATAAAAAGATCAAAAGCGAGTTCACCACATTTCTCGATTCCATGAAATCAGCATCGACCTATATCCTATGCTTACAGGACAAGAAACCAGGTGATCCAATGTTAAGCCAATGCAGCATTTAAGTGACATGTTTTGGCTGCTTTGCGAATTTTAGAACACTTGAGGATAAATTTGAAATACTTAGAAAGGGTAGTGGTCAATTGATATAGCTGCTTTTACTTTGACACCGACCATTGAGAAAAACCTTAAATGGCTCGACCTTGCAACGATTTGCTAAGGAAGAACTGACAAAATCATTTTTTGTTATGTGAGTTCGTACATGCCCTACTTCACCCACATGGCAAAAATGCCCGTTTGTTGATTTACTGTGACTTCTTCTCGTGTTATATATGGTACGGTAGCATGATCGAAGAGTCTTTTCATGATCAGTTGTTATGTGATGAGGAGGAGGATCCTGTGGAGAGCGCAACCGACAGTACTAAGACGATCAAAAGGATGATCAAGGCCTGCAAGGTTGAAAAAGAAGAGGGCGACCCCACATGAACAATCATGCCCCAGATAGATGAGTAGATGTCGAGCCCCTCCGATCAAACAAACAAAAAAAAAACGCCTCTGGAGTATCGATATTCGATCAATCAAAAGATTAAAAAAAATGGGGAGAGAGAAAGAGAGATGGCAAAGAGCAAAAAAAACACAGAAGAGAGAGAGAGAGAGAGAGAGAGAGAGAGGCAAAAAGGAGGAGAGAATCAGATCGTCTCGAGATTGGCGAGTTGTAGTTCGACAAACGGGACGACGACCACCGCTTTCCAAAAGATGCTCTCAACGTTCGTTCTTTTTTTTTCTTCTTGGATTGGAACTCCACCAGCAAAAATAAAAAAAAACACACACAAATGTTTTATTAGCCCAAGAAGAAAAACCCTAATTATTAATCAAGAATTAATTTAAACAATAACAAGCCATCTTAAAACTTTATAAGATCATGAATTTAATTTTATAATTACACATAATCCTTAAACTATTCACACATATATTATTATGTAAATTTACCCAAATTATTTCTATAAAAGTTACACCCTCTTACCCTCCCGCCTGAATTCGCTCATTCATAGTTCCATTAAATTTCGTCAAGTTGGACAAATTTCCTGGATTTACCCCCTTTTTGGGATTCGAAGGGAATAAGACACTTATTATAATTAAAAAACCCTAATTGTTATTGTTATTGTTATTTTATGTCCCTTTATTTGCTCATTTACACGTGCATTTCTTGTACTTATTATGTCCCTGTTCCCCTTGGTACATGTGTATGTGTGCCTACGTGTTTTATGATGACGATGATTGCCATGCTCTCCCCTGTACATGATTATCGAATCCCACCATTGCTATGTCCAGAGAAAATCCAAAAACCTTGCAAAGTCCCAAGGCAAACTCATCGGCTTACAGGCCTTACAATATTATTTCCTCCATCAAGCCTCGATTCGAACACTAACATAAAAATTGAAAAAATAAATACTGATCAAAGTATACGAACTTGACTCATGGTACGGTCCTAAATTTGCAGGCCTCATACCAGATATTCACAATGCATCTCGCACCCCATTTCATTAATAATTTCAAACCGATGAAGATGCACTTTGTCGATCTCCCAAGAAATACAGGACCATCTCGATTAACCCATATTGATTGTATGTTTTTATTTATGAGATGGATGCCAGTGGGAGACCGTCAATTGATATCCGATTCCAAACTGAACGACAAATGAACGGGCGACCACATGATTAATAAATCCACATTAAACAGAGTTAAAAAGCTCACGATGATGATGGTGATATGTGGCCCGTTGGATTCGGTGGGGGCCCGCCGACTTGTTCTCTTGTCTCCCCCGACTTTTCACAGATATTATACATATATATGTATGTATATACATATCATGTGACCTTTTTTGTGTGTATTATTTATTATACCTTTATCATAAATAATTAAAATTAGATTAAATTAATCTGAACGAAGGGTTGGTCCCACTATAATTCTAGTCTAATCAATTATGATCCAACTGCGATTCCCGATTGGTTGTAATCATTAATCCAGTCCCAGCCAATCAATGTGCCACGTGGGCACCGATGAGGTTTCGGGATACCCATGCATGCATGCATGCATGCAGCTGTCTTTATTAATATTTGACGATAATCGTGATCTCTATAATTTATTGCCCAAATAAAAAAAGGAATAATAATTAATTACTAATTATATTTAATGCATAAAATTATGAGCCTCTCCTGCACTCAAAGCACTTACCGTGTCGAGCTCACAAAACATTCATTCGTGCCTCAAAAGCAACGAGATTCACCATCAATACTGTTCGGCTGATGTCATCAAATATCCATCTCACCTCGATAAAGTCTTAAATTTTAATTATGTAAAAAATAAAAAAAATATGTGGAAACGGTTTGTCCAAATTTAGTATGGCTTTATCATGAATTAGTCATATAGATTTTAGATATAGTAAGGTATATACAAAAAAGTAGTATGATATTAGTGAAAAAATTTGTGTCAAATTAACTCAATTAAATAAAATTTATGTGTACTTAGTATATTAGTAATATTATTGATCTAATAATTAGAATATAATATTTTAAAATTTTAATAAAATTTTTATACCATTTTATTCCATTATTCTCAGAAACACTCATTATTTTTTTATAAAAAAATATACACATGTACAATTATAATACATTTTATTACCAGTTTTGATATTATTGTAAAAAAGAATAATATTGTTTTAAAAAAATTGATCACCTCTCTCTCTCTATCTCTATTGATGGTTCTCTCTCTTTTTCAAAAGGGTAGAATAGGTTTCTCCAATCTCAAGCGATTGACTTGACCAGACCATGAAAATGCATGTCATCTACATTGTCTATAGCTAGCAACCCTACATTTTTATGCATCAACCGATGAGGTCTATTTTTCTTTCTTGTATTCATTAAGGGCACTTGCCGTCTAACTATCTGTCCAACATCCCCTCATAATCTATTGTCCTAAATGCACAAAGATGATAGATGGTGACGCATGCTATCAAATTACTCGATGGAGAGAGTGGGGGGGAAAAAAAATCATGTGACCCCATTATTCTCAGGGAACTTGAGTGGTAGTTCATATCGTGAAAGGACCTGAATTCAGCCTGAATATTTGTCGGAAGTTATCTGCATCCCGGATATCATGTAACACGAGAAAGCCACAAAGCGGAAGAGAGAGATGGAATTGGCCATCGTGTCTCCCCCCTTGCTCCCTTTACATAAGGGATTCGTCTAGGGATTTTGCTTGGATTTAGACTTCACAGACTTTTCTTTTTCCCCAGGTACCCATTAAAGGTAGAGGACTGAGGGAACGGTTCAATCTCGATGTGGAAACACTCAGTTAAAAAAAGAAAGAAAGAAAAGTGAAAGTGAGGTGGACAAGAAGAACAAGAAGAAGGGAACCAAGCTGAAGGGGGGAAGGGACCAATGATTTCCCTCAGAAAAAAGGTGGATAAAGGAACCTGAGTATAAGCTGTCCTACGAAAGCTTAGCCTTCTCCTGTGTCATAGGATCGTGACATCTAAGCAAGGCCGCACTGTAAACCTCTACTTGTCCCCTCCTACTCCGACTTTAGAACCTTTGTATATCTGATCTGCTGAAATTGATATTACCTTCATTCTGACATGTTTACGGTCCTCGAATTGAGCCGGAAGCATGTGACTTGTGTTCATCTTGACGGAGCTTGTGTAAGATAATAAAATTCAAGACGGGCTGTTTGGAAGAGTTAGTCTCGTGCGGGATCATGAACTGTGTGCTGTGTACGATAAAATAAAAATTGACAGTGGAGCTGCGACCATATTTTCTTGAAGCATATGATGAAATGAGATCATATGCGTGCATATCATTATGATCAATGAGGCTATGATTACAAAAGGAATATATCGGGGGGGTTTAGCTTTTTTAGCTCATACGGCAGCCGAGGATCTGATTTTGTAGCCATTCTAGAGGATATCGTACATCCCTCCAAGAACCTTTTTCCCAACCCCACCTCCTCCTTTGCTCTTTGTTGACTGCCAGTGGTGTCCCCGAGATCGATGGTTCATGATAGCAATCGATTAGATTCACTCAGATTCTCGTGTTGGACGCCGACGACATACATCATGTCGTATTCTGTCGATAGATATGACCGAGAAAATACAAGAAGCTGGAACAAGAAAGAAAGAATAAGAATTAAAATACTTACATGTAAATTCTAAATTTTATGAAAGAAAAAAAGAATTGAGGATTGCATTATGAAACTTAACTACATACTTTCAATTTTATTTTTTTGTTTTTATTTTGTAGCTATGATAGTCTTTTTAACCATGTATAAGGATATCGATGCAAGTTTATGTACGAGCACAATGCTAGAATTGATCGAATCATCCCGTTATGGTTGCACGACCGGTTCTTCAAAGAAATGGAATGTGCATTCGGTGGATAAACACAAAAACCATATTGAATTTAGAGAATAATTTTTGAAATCGGATTCTCTGGAGATGATCATCAATGGATCAAGGTAAAATGCTCATGGATATGAACTCAAGTTGAAAGTTATCGTGCACTTAGGATGAACTCAGGATTTGAGCCTAGTAGGAAAGAAAATGGATAAAACCAATGAAATCTGTATATTTTACAGTTTTTCACCCCCCCTGAACTTAAAGGGAGCCGCCACGTATCCTAAGTCCATTCCTAGGCTACCAAGAGCTAAATAAAAGGTGGGTGACAGGCTGTAGATAGAATTTCAAATGAAAGTCATGCTGGATCCACCCAATGATACGAGTCCATCGATGTGAGGCTGTGACTTCAACATGTAGAGATTTTGTTACCTTTGCTTCTTGGAGAACTTATTGAAATTTCTCCATAGCGTTCGATCAATTAACCTTTTCATCGTTAATAGTAACGTATTCATTACACTAATGTTCTTATTTATTTATAGGTAACAGGTTACGACTCCACTGAATCTATCGTCAAACGCGATCTTTGGTGATGTTATTTGATTTGGATCTTGTCATGTATTTTGAGGCTCTTGTCACTCTCCGTATTGAGTCTTATCACATTTTGGTGTGGCTTGCGTCACCAAAGCCCTAGGACCCGTTATGCCCTTTGCTAGCCCATTGGACCGATCAAATCCTCGAATGAGAGCATCCCATAGATCGGACTGCCAATCTATACAAAGTCACAGCTATCCTTGATAGACTTGCAAAGGCTTATCAGTATAGTGGTCAATTGGGAATAATTGAAACTGGAAGCGGGATAAGGCCAGTAGGCTGGGCTGCGAGAAGGCCCACTATGGGCTTTTGCTCAAAACTAAAATTGTCCATTAATCCTATCAGATTAACGCTGTGGAAAACGCTCGACGAATGTCTTTGGACACTCTTTCTAATTTGGCGCCTCAGAGACCTGCGAGAAGGTGAAATCGGGAGGGAGAAAAGAGCGGAGGAAATGTGGCGGATGGGTGTCGAACTAAATCGGCCTATTCTTTCGGTCACTATCACCTGTATATAATTGATTAATAGTTATTATAAAGTTAGATCGGAAGTTTGATCTAATTACGCTATTTGGCGTGGTGCTAAATGATTACTAATACTCATCGAATACGTATACAGGGAAGTATGTCGTCTATGTTCAAGATCATCATCTTCTTTGTGGGCTCGATCGCTATAGGGACGATGAGTCGTGGGGCCTTCCAGGCTGATTGCCTGCCTAGTCATGGGCCTAAAGGAGTAAGGTTTGGAGAACTGCAACATCCTGGGGTTGAACGTGAACCTCGACCGGATCCACTCGAATATGAATTGATCAGTGTAGATGGTGCGCATCAAAAACAGAAGTTGCAGAGAATATCCAAATACTGAAACTAGGTGACCATGGTTGTGGCCCCACAGAACCCTGCAGGAGTTCCGTTTATGTGGGCTCAAATCTGCAGTGGAACTACTGACTGGAGTCGAGGATCTTTCCTGTCATGCTAGCAGCGAGTGCCTGTTTTCACTGCCATTTGTTCTAACTGTGGATGAATTGTTCACCAGCAGTCCCCANGTTTCCTGTCATGCTAGCAGCGAGTGTCTGTTTTCACTGCCATTTGTTCCAACTGTGGATGAATTGTTCACCAGCAGTCCCCACAAGAGCAGAGCCCATCCCTGAACGAGTGAAAACGTGTTTTATCCCTCATGACGATCAGCCTCTCGTAAATCTTAGAAATCATCTCAGCAACTTCATGGCAGTCTTCGCAAACCCGGAGGTTCTTGAAGATCCTAAGCGTCACATCCCTTCCCGTGGTAAGCAGCCCAAAGGCAATGGCCAACTTCTCTCACTGTGCCGACTGATAGCCATTTCCTTCTCGCTGTCCTCCGCGTCCAGGAGCAGATTCCCAATCTCGGGTCTATATTTTTCTCCTCTTAGTCTCCCGTAAACCTGGTCCCACATCCCGTGAATTTCCTCGATACATGGGTGCGAGTTATCTCCGGCAAAAAACTCGTGAAAGATCCCATTTATAGTGATGCTGCTGCTCCCAGGAAGCTTCTCTATTCCCTTGTCTTTCATCCGTTCTCTTACCCTCGCTGCTTCTTCCCATTTCCCTGCTGCACTGAGAATGCCTGCAGCATGAATATACCTACCACCGTGAACAGGATCCATCCGGATCAACTTTTCTCCGATCTCTTTCCCCAGCTCGAGATTTCCATGAAGCCGACACGCACTTAAAAGAGCTCCCAAGATGACCGCGTTTGGCTTTATGGGCATTGTATCAACCACCTGTTTTGCTTCCTCAAGAAACCCGGCTCTCCCTAAGAGGTGGACCAAACACCCATAATGTTCCATCGAAGGGCTTAATCCATGGACCGACTCTATGGCTGTAAAAAGAGTCCTTCCCTGTTCTACAAGTCCTGCATAGCAACACGCACTCAGAATGGCTGTGAAAGTGATCGGGTTTGGCTTCAATCCTTCCTTCTGCATCTCTCCGTACCAATGGAGAGCCTCCCTCGCTAGCCCATGAATTGCGAGCCCGGAAATCATCGCGGTCCAGACAGAGACACATTTCCTTTTCGATCTCTTGAAAACCTTCCAAGCTTCTTCGATGTCCCCGCTCTTGGCATACATGTCTATGAGTCCACATTCCAACATCGAATCGGTCTTGATCTTGTTCCTCTCAATGTGCATATGGATATACCTGCCTTGTTCTATTGCCCCAAGATTCGCACAGGCAGAAAGTGCACTCCCCAGGGCTGCAGCATCAGGTTCGATCCCTTCGATCTGCATTTCATGGAACAGTCTCAGGGCTTCACCGTTCAGACCCGCCAAAGCAAACCCGGAAATCATAGTCGTCCAGGATACAACATTCTTTCCGGGCATTGCTTTAAACAATCCATAGGCCGTTTCCACTTCTCCGCTCTTAACATAAGCGTCGATGATCGAGTTCCAAGTCACCGTGTCCCTTCTGGAAGCCTGGTCAAAGATAAGACAAGCGGATCCCCTTCTCCCGCACGCTGCATAAGCACGGATAAGGGAGTTGAGTGTGAAAACTTCCGTCCAGAACCCGAACTTAAATATGTGATTGTGTATTTGGATTGTTGCATCCACAAATGAAGGATCGGAGCAAGCCTTGAGCAGGAAAGGGAAGGTGTGAGAATTGTGAGGGACCGAATCGCTGATCATTTGAGTGTACAGAATCAGGGCTTCTTCTGGCTGGTCGTTGTCGGTGTATCCTCTGATCATCGCATTCCACATGAAAGTGTCTGGACTCATTATCCTGTCGAAAACCGTCTGGGCATATGATAAGTCGCCGGTGATCGGGGAGGCTGAGACGGCGAGCAGCCTCCTCGCAGCCATTGGGTCCAAGATGAGGCCTGTCTTTAACATGTTGGCATGGATTTGCTTGATTCCGTCAGTGCCTGAGCATTTCTCGAGCAGAGACAGCACCCGTGGGATGTCAGTACTGTACGGGAACGACTTTGCCGGAGCAAGCGATGCGGGTTGCATCGTAAATGGGACTAGGCCGGAAATCTGATCTGAAGATTGAAATTCTATAGCTCTTTTGTCTATGATGCAATTCTATGGCTCCATGGGGTCTGATGAATCCGGATAAGGTTGTCGGGAGTTAATGCGCGGTCCTAAGCCATTTGATCCTTCCGACGTAATTATCAGCTGTTCCATGAGAATCTCAAGGGGCCTTTGGACTTGGAGGGCAAAAGTTCATCTGCATGTGTAACAGGAGAATTTGGATAATTTATATTGGTTTATTTTAATTATGGTAAATTTCAAAGAAGCATCAGACACTACTGACACATCACCACGCCCCACATCCGTCTGATACGGACCCACTTCAGATCCGACGGCCGGACAGCCCGTTGACTGTCCGGTGAACGATGTCACAATATTCTACTAGCTTTCCGCCTCACTAGTCTCGAAAAGAGCTCGGAAGCGAACATTTTCTCTACAGTCTACACTCTGCAAGAGATTCCGTCATCGATAATCCTCTGTGAGTTCGCATTGCTCGTTGTCCTTTCAGTCTTTCTATTAGCTTAGTGGCCTTTAAATTCTGTCCTTTCTTGCTCGGAGAGCATATTGGATCAGTAACCCGCCGCTGAAATCTGTTGAAGGGCCATTTTTAGAGGCAAATAGCAAATTTTGCTGCCGTTTCTGCTTCTTTGAATGGGTTTTGATTGTTTCTATGGAGATGCATTATTTTTGCATGTAGTGTGATTTGTGTTCCGTTTGTATGCTTCTTTCTTTCATTCTATCCTGGCCATAATTTGTCCTCTATCGAGTTTTGCAATTTATGGGACGATCTATTTATAAAGACCCGAGATAATCCGGTTGATAATAAACTTATTCATTGTCGAATAGTGGTAATATGTTCATGATGCAAATGTCGGGTTTGCCTTTCCCTTCTGGCGTTTCATTAGACTGGTTCATGGACGGGTTAAACGAGTTACTCATCCACCTGCCTGATAGAATGTATCTGGTGGGTCTTGCTTGTCTAACCTATATAAACTTATTTCACGATCCTGAACATACATCAAACTTACTATTAGCTGTATTTTTAACAATATAAAATTATAATGTCATGTGCCTTGGCGAGTAGATTTTGTGGGAATTTCAATATATTCAGCAGATTTATACTTATCCAATGACTTGTTTGATGTGGCTATATACATCAAGGACTGTGCGTCTTGTTTAAAGTTTTTGCAGCTGGGTGAAGACAATTCTTTGGTGCCCAGAAGAGAGTACATTTCCTTGTTTTTCTACCATCATCATCACCTATTTCACTTTTGACTCTTATAGAGTTTTTGCTTGGTGGAAAGCAATATGTGCAGCAGTGGTGGTGAAGCCGCTGGGGGAGTTTTGGCACACCCTCCTGTGGCCCTGAATGAAAGAATTCTTTCTTCGATGTCAAGAAGATCTGTGGCTGCGCATCCTTGGCATGACCTTGAGATTGGTAGAATTTTATACCATTATAAAGACAACATTTTCCTGTGTATGATTAATGTTCCTTCACATTGATTGTTTCTGCATGAACGTTATTTTTACAGGGCCAGGTGCTCCCACAGTTTTTAATTGTGTAAGCCGAATTCCATGAAGTTTTCAGCCTCATACTTATCCAAGGAATGGTGAAATCCTTGCTAGTGTAATTGATATTTCTTTGTTTCAGGTGGTTGAAATTGGCAAAGGGAGCAAGGTTAAGTATGAACTTGACAAGAAAAGTGGCCTCATAAAGGTGCAAATTCTGCTTTGTGTTTTTTTTGTTTCTGCAACAGAAATAAGCAAGATAATTGATGCAAGTGCATTTTCTGAGAAATGATATTACTTTTCCATTGATGCATTAAACAAATGGAAGCTGAACTTGCCATTGCTAGATGACTAATAAAATAACAAGATATTATTTTGGATACCTTTTAAACTTTTGTTGGTGAGTTGGGAACTTATGATAGCCTCAAAGCTACTAAGGGACCCTCTACAATTTCTCCACTTTCCAGTATTGATGTGTCCACAGTTAGGGGGGGCAAGGTTTTAATATCTCTCTTGTGCTAATCTTTCAATCGTTCCACAATTTGCATTTAGTTGAAAAGATAATTGGTATTTTTACCGGCCTTTCTCCTTGTTTTTGGCCAAAGCGAGTCTCATGCTAAACACTATCCAGAGTCTAGTCTCATTGAATGACCCCTTTACCCATCCAATCCATAAATTCATGATGAAATTTCATGACTCTTGTAATCACTGGTGCATACGATGGGCAAATGATATAGGTTGACCGCGTCCTCTACTCGTCAGTTGTTTACCCACACAACTATGGCTTTATACCCCGCACCATTTGTGAAGATAGCGATCCCATGGATGTCCTCATACTGATGCAGGTTCCTTCTACAGATTGATCATCACATAAATAACATTTGATCATTTTGAAATTCGTTTGCATTCTGTTGTATATATAGTTTTCTTGTGTTTTTGTTACCTCCAGGAGCCAGTGCTACCAGGTACCTTCCTTCGTGCTCGGGCTATTGGGTTGATGCCTATGATTGATCAGGTAAAGTATCTAAGTTCAAAACCACAAAATCAGTTATTGCAGTATCTATTAATTGCACACAATCAAAACCAGGAACAGAAACAAATAAAGCGAAGAACTCTTTTATAAATGTGACACATGCCCTTCTGTAGTTATCTTATTTTCAAGAATTCTTGCCGTCAATAGTGAAGGTGATACTGTTACAGGGTGAGAAGGATGACAAGATTATAGCAGTGTGTGCTGATGACCCAGAATTCCGCCATTACGATGATATCAAGCAGATCCCTCCTCATCGCCTTGCTGAGATCCGCCGCTTCTTTGAGGACTGTATCCTATTATGGATTAGAGTCTGCTCGAGCAATTCTAGCCCTAGCTAGTCAATTATACGAAGTTCTCTTGAGATTTTGATTGACAAATTCATATATTACATCCTTGACCTAACCATGAATGGCAGACAAGAAGAATGAGAACAAAAAGGTCGATGTCGAAGACTTTCTTCCTGCTGAGGCTGCCATCGATGCCATCAAATACTCCATGTGAGCTCTCTGAGCTAAACTTACAATGATACCACGTACACTGCAAGCAAAATCTAGAAAGGAACCAATCTTCACAAGCTCGATTTCTTTATCTGTATATCGTAACATGGATGTTGCATGCAAAACTGCAGGGACCTCTACGCGTCTTACATTGTCGAGAGCTTGAGGCAGTGACTCAGCAACTCCAAATGCAGCGCACTTTCTCGTCTGTTTCAATACCGATCAGGTACCTATTTATGTATCGTGGCCTGTCCCATTTGGAAGCATCTCATGCTTGGGAATGAATGTTCGGTGGGCTATCCTTATTCGTATAATTCCAGTGCCGCACTCTTCGGCCACTCTATCTTCAAGTACAATGCTTATCTAATGCAACTCTGCATGTTGTAGTCAAGTACTTCATACCTGATGCTTTTAAGGTTTTCTCTGAATCCGGGCTGTCCAGGAATCTAATGAACAGATCATGATCGAGCTCTCATAATCCAATGGTCAACCAACCATGTTTCTTCAATAATTTTCACGGCGGGAGTCAAAAGCATTGTGAAACAGACGACCACTGCGGATAAGACCCTAAACGTCGCGGACAGTTAGTTGAATATTCGGTGACAAGAAACACGAAGGCGTTGAATCTTGCTGGGTGACACGTTTTGACCTGAAATTGACAAGCTGGCGTGATGATTTCATTCACGTGGTGATAACTCGTCAGATTTATCTATCTATATTATTTAAGTAAAATTTTAAAATTCTCAAAAATGCCCTTAACTAATATGTATTTTATTAATAAAAAGGTAATAAGCGGGATTTAACTGTAAAATTATCTTAAAAATTGCAATTACTTAAATGATCACAAAAAGTTAAACATTTCCACCTTTTTCTTACATATTTTCATTTATTTTATACTCAAATGGGTCATTCTTATTTCCAATTTAAAACAAATTATCATTTAAAGATAGATAATACAATACAATATAATTTAATAATATAATCGAGTAAATTATTTATAAATATTTCACTTTATTTATTTTTGATAATTTTTCTTCATAGTCTATTATATATAGATTTTAAAGTAATGGCATGGCAGTACCATATCACATCAAATCACCACGTCACGTGTATACCCCGGTAGTATCCAACGCTGCCGGTCCGGCAATCTCCCGACTTCATACCATATTTTAAGAATCGGATTAGATTTTTATAAAAAACTTTAAAAAAATTTAAATATACTTTTAATAATGTTAATTTTGATTAAATTG
>CXYZ01007429.1:114722-126278 GCA_900006705.1 Sonneratia caseolaris
CTTGGAGTTGGCGAATGAAATGATGTTTATCTTTGTCTATACAAGCCACATATGCTGCGATCAATCGTGTCTTTTCTGGGTGAAAAATGTCTAGATTTGCTGTCTTGTGCTTATCGTTCGTGTTGAATTGAAAATTTGTTCCTTTTTTGGATCATATTGAATGTGGATTCTCGAGTAGATGACAAGCTTAGAAGCGTCCTTTGTGCATTTTGGTAATATAAACGAACAAAACTTGGGTTTGATGTAAAGAGTTATGTGCTTTCCTTTACAGGACAGCTGCTGCATTTGGATCTCCCTCAGAAGAGTTGGACCATCCAGTAAGTAATCATTGCCTCTCAAATGGAGATTCTGACCATTTATCCGGAGAAAACACAGAATACAACATATCATATGACAAAGCCATTCCTGAGAGTGATATAGAAATCTCAAGTGACTTAAGGTGTACTGCTGAGATACAGGCAGTTCCTAGAAACTCTAACATGGTTGATTGCATAAGCCCATCCCAGATGAAGGAGAAATACCTGAAGAACACTACGCTGGACAACTCAAATTGTAGAAATGATGTTGGATGTCAAAGGGATCATGGAATAACTAACTCTTGCCCTGGAGAGACATTTATGATGATATCTGGGGCCAGTGTNTAACTAACTCTTGCCCTGGAGAGACATTTATGGTGACATCTGGAGTCAGTCTTAGAACTGAGCCCTCTTGCTTGCCGCCTCCCTCAAGGCTGCCACTGGCAGCATCACTGGGAGACAAAAATGGGCCTACTTGGAGTTGTAAGACCGGTTATGCAGATGATAATAACACCTTTTCGCCGTCTTTCTTCAATGTGGAGGTGGATGCAAGTTCATCTGCTGCAGCAGTGGCCTCTGCTGCTGCAATAGAAGAAGCAATAAGGAAGGCTCGAGCACAGCTTATGAGTGCCAGAGAGCTTATGGACAGGAAAAAGGGGAGTAGGCAGAATCATGTGAGACTGGGTTCTGGTGGTAAATTGAGTGATATTGGAGGAAAAAATCTCAATGAAGAGATAGCACAAGGTACAAGTCCAGGAATAGATGGTGAGATGAAAAGCTTCATCGTGGAGGAGCCTCAAGATATATAAAGGGCACAAAATATGCTGTTTAAGATTCTGTGGAAGGATAGGATCTTCAAAGTTGGCTGGTGCAGTAAGCTGAGAAAGTGCGAGGGAAAGAATCAAAATATGATGATATGTTTGGTAACTTTGAGGAAGCTGGTGAATATAATGAAGCAACTAAGTTTTTTGAATTGAGGAATGGTGATAGGTCTGAAGCTGTTCTTGCTCAGGTAGACAGAGAGATATATCTGAGAATGTGAGAACTCGTGATAATGGAGAAATAGGAGGAATGATATAGAGCCTTCAAGGACTAGATAATTGAAGTGATATGGAAGCAACAGCTGACAAAAGAGTGCCTAATGAGGACAATGTGGCAGATGCAAAGACAGTTAATCAAAAAGCGGTTAAATAGATGAGTGAGTATTGACAAAAATATTGTGAAAAAGGAAAAGGCAGGTCAAGATATTGGTCAATGGGAAGAAGCTGAAAAGAGATGTAGGAAGATGCATCATGACAGAATAACAGTTATGAAGCTACATGTATGTGAAAGTTCAGATGATTGTGAGTGCATGAATGGTGTTCTTACAGAAGTAGCACATAAACTTGAAGTTAGGCCAGTAATGAAGTGCAAGAAAGATGGGCTAAAATTAAAGAAGCCTTGTAGAAGACTGGAAACTAAGGAGAACGTCACTGAGGGTACTGGAAAGGGGTGCAATGATAAGAGATGAAAAGGGCCATTTGATAGGGAAGTGAAAGAGAGAGTACTTGATTCAGTCATTGAGCCAATTGGCAACGAGAAAAAAATATCCAGGGTTGTCCAGGCAGGATGAAGAATATGTAAACGAAGGGGGAATCTTAAGCATGAATGAGGAGGCTGATGAATTAGGGAAAAAAAAATGATAGGGATTAAAAGAGGCACTTGAGCTGGAGGAGAATGAGAAAAGAATGAGAGAGGTACTTGAGCAGGAAGATAGAAAGAATCTGAGAGAAGCACCTGAATGGGGAGAAAATGATAAGAGAGGGAAGGCAAATACTGAGTTGGAAGAAAATAAAAGGAAGCAGGAGGCTGCTGCATGAGAAGAAGAACAAAGGAGATTGAAAGAAGCAAGGAAACAGGAGGCTGTTGCAATAGAAGAACAAGAAAGGAGATTGAAAGAAGCCTTTGTGTGTGAAGAGAATGAGAAAAGATTTAGGGACACAAATGAGCAGGTAGAGAGACAAGATAACAGAAGCTCTTGAATAGGTAGAAAATGAGAAGAGATTGAGGAAGGCTCGTGAACTGGAAGAGGAGTGGATGAGAAAGGAGGCTCTTGAGAAGGAAGAGAAGGACAAGATGCTGACAGAAGCTATTCAGAAGGAAGAAAAGGAGAAGATGCTGAAGGAAGCTCTTGAATGGGAAGAGAGTGAAATGAGACTACATGAAACCTGTGAGGACGTACAGATAAAAGAGAGGCTGGAAGAAGCTTGGTCAATGGAAGAAAATAAGAGGAAACTTGAAGAGGCTTTGAATATGGACCCCATTGAAGAAAGAATTCATGAGGCTAAGGGAAGAGGAAAGAATGAGAATAGTCGGCAAAAGCCTTCAGGATGAAGATGGTAGAAGCCATTCAGGAGATCCTTGTACAGATGAAAGAATCAGTGCCAGAGATGAGAGGGATAATGACCTGGAAGAAGTTGTTGATGCAACCAGGGAAACATCTGAATTGGAAGAACTTGATAAATGGCTCAAAGAGGCTGTTGATATTGAAGAACCTGATGTTTTAAATGAAGCTCATAAGAAGGTTGAGTCCATGCAGAATGATATAAAAGGTATTTGACCAGATTCTCCAACCTTGGATTCTGAGCAACCCTTAAAAGAATCAAGGGTTGAAATAGATGCTTTAGATGATGATTGTAATAAAATTAGGGCTGAATCTCAGGGTAGTCGAAATATATACCCAGCAACTGAAAACAAGGTGAATGAATCCAAGACTGAGAATCGTAGATTCACCTCCTTTGGTTGGTCCACCAAAGCAGACAGGCCTTGAGATACCCAAGGTATTCTCACAAATGAGTTACAAGTTTAGGAACCAAGGAAAAAAGTTCTTCCCAAGAATGGAGAGAGATTAAGGTGAATATTAACAAGTCTGAGGCAAATGGAAGGAGAGATGAAAATCCTCTGCCTCCCCCGCCGAATGTCTGGAGAATATCACGACAGTTGCAAGATGCTAGTCAGACTGATGAAAGAAAGGAGAACTTAAATGGGACAGTTAAGGACCAAGACAGCCAAGCAGAAATGTTAAGTAGAGAGCAAGAAGTTTAGAAGGATTGGCTCAGAAAGATTCAAGAGTAGAAGGAGAGGGAGAAAGAATGCGAGAAGGATAGGATGGCTATTGACAGGGCAACCCTTGAATCCTGAGAGAGGGCCCATGTTGAAGCCCGTGAGAGAGCCAGGAGGGCTGCTGTTGTGAGAGCTTCTGCTGAAGCTAGACTGAGATCAGTAGCTGAAGCTTGGGATAGATTGGCAATCGCATGTGATAAGGCAAGGGAGTAGTCATTCCTTGAGAAGACATCAGCTGAGGTGAGGATCAGAGATGAGAGAGCTGCTGTGGAGAGAGCGACAGCAAAGACTCAAGACTGGGCTGCTTCAAAATATGATGGGATGAGGCACAACAGTTTGCCCTCTGTGAGTACACCAAAAAATCTTATTGAAGATTTTGCATTTTTCCTATGAAAATCACTATATCCATCAGCTTATAGACCATGGTCTTTGCAGGTCTTCGTGAATTGCAACATCAAACTGCTGGCTCTTCGGGAATCAGTATTCTTCTGGATATGGAAGTATGGTTCTGTTCACGATTATTCTTTATTTTTGTGTGTCGTCCCTCTTTTGTATCTGTTGCATTGCTTGCCTTTTATATCTAAAGCTCCCTATGATGTTGAGAAGGATGAGGGTGTTGAAGGTGAATCAGCTCAAAGGTGTAGAGCACATCTGGAGAGACATTGACAAACAGCTGAATGAGCAGTATTTCTCTTTCCTCTCTCACTTTTTACCTTGAAAATTTTCACTTTGATCTCGTATATAAGCCTTTAATATTTCTCACTCGGGCCAAAGCTCTTGCTGAGAAGAACATGCGAGATCTACCAGCCCAAAAAGAGCAAGCAGAGCGAAATGTAAACATTACTGTTGCATCGAAGATAATTTTTGAATCATAGTCTNATATATTAATTCCTCTATCATTTTATATTTTATATTTTCTATCATTTTATACTAAATTTTCTTTTAAATATATCAACTAATCTTAATTTTATATATTTAATTAAAATTTTATGATTTTTATATAGCAAGGCGAGCGCGTGATGCAACCACAGAACTGATGACCGAATGTCATACGAGTCCGTGAGCAGCTTACAACCAACACGACATGCACGTCCTTTACAATTTGATTATTTTGATTCAGTCGTCATGGTAAGCAGGAAAAAAAAGAAGGCAACAAATACCGGATCTGGTTGGTGTGTTCACGTGAGTTTCCAGCGATGTGTCACGATAATCCTTGTATCCAGTCATTCTGACGAGCTTCATTTCCGCCGACAATGGAGAATCCCTCGCGTTCTTCCCGTCAGAAGAAGCTTGGAAAGCCGTCGCAAGCCGATGATGCAGCAAAGGGCATCTACGACGGTGTCTTCGGCGGGCCGGCGAAGGACGGGTTCCCCACGTCGTTATCGCCGCGCGCCGAGGACTACAGGGAGATCTTCGGGGGGTACCACGCGCCGCGTGTTTCGTCGATCCCGGTGCTGGATCTCCAGGTGGTCGACGAGCAGGTGTGCTTCGACGTCCGGAAACCCGGGTTCGACTACTCCGAGGTCTTCGGGGTTTTCCAGAGCTTGGACTTCGCCGACGGGTACGAGGAGCGGTCAAGTGATGAAGCTCGGTATGAGTTTGGTTTTGTTGTGAATTCTCTGCCATGTTGGAATTTTGGCCCGTTTAGTTGGAGAAGCTTCCCGACAATGTGAAGACTATTTGGTCCTTCGGGCATTGAAAAGCATTTTCAATTTTATAATTTCTGTCTCCAAACTGGAAAACTATGGAATCATGGTCCGGCTCTGATGAAAATGAGTTTCCTTTAATTCTTCAGAAAGGCGAAGGAAGCAAAAAAAAAAAAAAAACTGAGTAAAGATTTCAAAGACATATTTTAGCTATTGAAAACTTGAAGAAATTTGGAATTTTTCACTGTCAAACAGGGTATGGCCTCACCTATCCATCAACATCTGTTCTGCTTTTGGTTTGTCTAGTTGATCATTTGGTCTTGGAGTTGGCGAATGAAATGATGTTTATCTTTGTCTATACAAGCCACATATGCTGCGATCAATCGTGTCTTTTCTGGGTGAAAAATGTCTAGATTTGCTGTCTTGTGCTTATCGTTCGTGTTGAATTGAAAATTTGTTCCTTTTTTGGATCATATTGAATGTGGATTCTCGAGTAGATGACAAGCTTAGAAGCGTCCTTTGTGCATTTTGGTAATATAAACGAACAAAACTTGGGTTTGATGTAAAGAGTTATGTGCTTTCCTTTACAGGACAGCTGCTGCATTTGGATCTCCCTCAGAAGAGTTGGACCATCCAGTAAGTAATCATTGCCTCTCAAATGGAGATTCTGACCATTTATCCGGAGAAAACACAGAATACAACATATCATATGACAAAGCCATTCCTGAGAGTGATATAGAAATCTCAAGTGACTTAAGGTGTACTGCTGAGATACAGGCAGTTCCTAGAAACTCTAACATGGTTGATTGCATAAGCCCATCCCAGATGAAGGAGAAATACCTGAAGAACACTACGCTGGACAACTCAAATTGTAGAAATGATGTTGGATGTCAAAGGGATCATGGAATAACTAACTCTTGCCCTGGAGAGACATTTATGATGATATCTGGGGCCAGTGTNTAACTAACTCTTGCCCTGGAGAGACATTTATGGTGACATCTGGAGTCAGTCTTAGAACTGAGCCCTCTTGCTTGCCGCCTCCCTCAAGGCTGCCACTGGCAGCATCACTGGGAGACAAAAATGGGCCTACTTGGAGTTGTAAGACCGGTTATGCAGATGATAATAACACCTTTTCGCCGTCTTTCTTCAATGTGGAGGTGGATGCAAGTTCATCTGCTGCAGCAGTGGCCTCTGCTGCTGCAATAGAAGAAGCAATAAGGAAGGCTCGAGCACAGCTTATGAGTGCCAGAGAGCTTATGGACAGGAAAAAGGGGAGTAGGCAGAATCATGTGAGACTGGGTTCTGGTGGTAAATTGAGTGATATTGGAGGAAAAAATCTCAATGAAGAGATAGCACAAGGTACAAGTCCAGGAATAGATGGTGAGATGAAAAGCTTCATCGTGGAGGAGCCTCAAGATATATAAAGGGCACAAAATATGCTGTTTAAGATTCTGTGGAAGGATAGGATCTTCAAAGTTGGCTGGTGCAGTAAGCTGAGAAAGTGCGAGGGAAAGAATCAAAATATGATGATATGTTTGGTAACTTTGAGGAAGCTGGTGAATATAATGAAGCAACTAAGTTTTTTGAATTGAGGAATGGTGATAGGTCTGAAGCTGTTCTTGCTCAGGTAGACAGAGAGATATATCTGAGAATGTGAGAACTCGTGATAATGGAGAAATAGGAGGAATGATATAGAGCCTTCAAGGACTAGATAATTGAAGTGATATGGAAGCAACAGCTGACAAAAGAGTGCCTAATGAGGACAATGTGGCAGATGCAAAGACAGTTAATCAAAAAGCGGTTAAATAGATGAGTGAGTATTGACAAAAATATTGTGAAAAAGGAAAAGGCAGGTCAAGATATTGGTCAATGGGAAGAAGCTGAAAAGAGATGTAGGAAGATGCATCATGACAGAATAACAGTTATGAAGCTACATGTATGTGAAAGTTCAGATGATTGTGAGTGCATGAATGGTGTTCTTACAGAAGTAGCACATAAACTTGAAGTTAGGCCAGTAATGAAGTGCAAGAAAGATGGGCTAAAATTAAAGAAGCCTTGTAGAAGACTGGAAACTAAGGAGAACGTCACTGAGGGTACTGGAAAGGGGTGCAATGATAAGAGATGAAAAGGGCCATTTGATAGGGAAGTGAAAGAGAGAGTACTTGATTCAGTCATTGAGCCAATTGGCAACGAGAAAAAAATATCCAGGGTTGTCCAGGCAGGATGAAGAATATGTAAACGAAGGGGGAATCTTAAGCATGAATGAGGAGGCTGATGAATTAGGGAAAAAAAAATGATAGGGATTAAAAGAGGCACTTGAGCTGGAGGAGAATGAGAAAAGAATGAGAGAGGTACTTGAGCAGGAAGATAGAAAGAATCTGAGAGAAGCACCTGAATGGGGAGAAAATGATAAGAGAGGGAAGGCAAATACTGAGTTGGAAGAAAATAAAAGGAAGCAGGAGGCTGCTGCATGAGAAGAAGAACAAAGGAGATTGAAAGAAGCAAGGAAACAGGAGGCTGTTGCAATAGAAGAACAAGAAAGGAGATTGAAAGAAGCCTTTGTGTGTGAAGAGAATGAGAAAAGATTTAGGGACACAAATGAGCAGGTAGAGAGACAAGATAACAGAAGCTCTTGAATAGGTAGAAAATGAGAAGAGATTGAGGAAGGCTCGTGAACTGGAAGAGGAGTGGATGAGAAAGGAGGCTCTTGAGAAGGAAGAGAAGGACAAGATGCTGACAGAAGCTATTCAGAAGGAAGAAAAGGAGAAGATGCTGAAGGAAGCTCTTGAATGGGAAGAGAGTGAAATGAGACTACATGAAACCTGTGAGGACGTACAGATAAAAGAGAGGCTGGAAGAAGCTTGGTCAATGGAAGAAAATAAGAGGAAACTTGAAGAGGCTTTGAATATGGACCCCATTGAAGAAAGAATTCATGAGGCTAAGGGAAGAGGAAAGAATGAGAATAGTCGGCAAAAGCCTTCAGGATGAAGATGGTAGAAGCCATTCAGGAGATCCTTGTACAGATGAAAGAATCAGTGCCAGAGATGAGAGGGATAATGACCTGGAAGAAGTTGTTGATGCAACCAGGGAAACATCTGAATTGGAAGAACTTGATAAATGGCTCAAAGAGGCTGTTGATATTGAAGAACCTGATGTTTTAAATGAAGCTCATAAGAAGGTTGAGTCCATGCAGAATGATATAAAAGGTATTTGACCAGATTCTCCAACCTTGGATTCTGAGCAACCCTTAAAAGAATCAAGGGTTGAAATAGATGCTTTAGATGATGATTGTAATAAAATTAGGGCTGAATCTCAGGGTAGTCGAAATATATACCCAGCAACTGAAAACAAGGTGAATGAATCCAAGACTGAGAATCGTAGATTCACCTCCTTTGGTTGGTCCACCAAAGCAGACAGGCCTTGAGATACCCAAGGTATTCTCACAAATGAGTTACAAGTTTAGGAACCAAGGAAAAAAGTTCTTCCCAAGAATGGAGAGAGATTAAGGTGAATATTAACAAGTCTGAGGCAAATGGAAGGAGAGATGAAAATCCTCTGCCTCCCCCGCCGAATGTCTGGAGAATATCACGACAGTTGCAAGATGCTAGTCAGACTGATGAAAGAAAGGAGAACTTAAATGGGACAGTTAAGGACCAAGACAGCCAAGCAGAAATGTTAAGTAGAGAGCAAGAAGTTTAGAAGGATTGGCTCAGAAAGATTCAAGAGTAGAAGGAGAGGGAGAAAGAATGCGAGAAGGATAGGATGGCTATTGACAGGGCAACCCTTGAATCCTGAGAGAGGGCCCATGTTGAAGCCCGTGAGAGAGCCAGGAGGGCTGCTGTTGTGAGAGCTTCTGCTGAAGCTAGACTGAGATCAGTAGCTGAAGCTTGGGATAGATTGGCAATCGCATGTGATAAGGCAAGGGAGTAGTCATTCCTTGAGAAGACATCAGCTGAGGTGAGGATCAGAGATGAGAGAGCTGCTGTGGAGAGAGCGACAGCAAAGACTCAAGACTGGGCTGCTTCAAAATATGATGGGATGAGGCACAACAGTTTGCCCTCTGTGAGTACACCAAAAAATCTTATTGAAGATTTTGCATTTTTCCTATGAAAATCACTATATCCATCAGCTTATAGACCATGGTCTTTGCAGGTCTTCGTGAATTGCAACATCAAACTGCTGGCTCTTCGGGAATCAGTATTCTTCTGGATATGGAAGTATGGTTCTGTTCACGATTATTCTTTATTTTTGTGTGTCGTCCCTCTTTTGTATCTGTTGCATTGCTTGCCTTTTATATCTAAAGCTCCCTATGATGTTGAGAAGGATGAGGGTGTTGAAGGTGAATCAGCTCAAAGGTGTAGAGCACATCTGGAGAGACATTGACAAACAGCTGAATGAGCAGTATTTCTCTTTCCTCTCTCACTTTTTACCTTGAAAATTTTCACTTTGATCTCGTATATAAGCCTTTAATATTTCTCACTCGGGCCAAAGCTCTTGCTGAGAAGAACATGCGAGATCTACCAGCCCAAAAAGAGCAAGCAGAGCGAAATGTAAACATTACTGTTGCATCGAAGATAATTTTTGAATCATAGTCTTTTTATTGACCTTTCACTTATTGTCTTGGATCAAAGCGCTCCATCTATTATTTGATTTTACAGAAGAAATGCTCTATCATAATGTGGGCTTCTATTAAAAGCAATTCCTTTGCTGGCTTACTAGTGGATAGAAGGCAAAAATAAAAGGAACAGTAATAGTCTCATTTTCATTGAACTTATTCATCCGGCTTAACCTCTCAGGGAGGTTACGAATTCAACTATACATATTGTCAAAGCTGTCCTATCCTTATGATGATTGACAACCAACTTCTTGTAGGGCCTAAGTTTATTTATGTTTGATTGTTGCTTTTTATGAGTTGCCTATGAGGGTTTCTTTGTCACCTTGAGATACTTGGGCCTGGCAGTGGGTGGCAGCCCATTCCCCTAACAGAGGTGATAACTTCTGCTGCTATAAAGAAAGTTTACCGGAAGGGCATCCTATGCGTTCATCCTGATAAGTTGCAGCAACGAGGTGCGAGTATTCAGCAAAAGTACATCTCTGAGAAGGCTTTTGGCCTCCTGAAGGCGTGTTGCTTCAACTCACTATTCCATTGCTTAACATCTCTTAACATTCAATTTTGCCCAAGTACCTGAAAATTTTCTCTTTTGGGGGTTCCAATTAATGTGATGGAATCAAAGTCTTTCACTTTATGTTATAGCAGCTACTCCCAAGTCCCAAACGAGTTTGCAGTTAACCCGCAAATGAAGCGGCTGAGTTATTTCTAATTCGAACACCCCACCCTGTTATACTAATAGGACCTTATCTAGTCTGCTTATCATACCTATGATTGTTTCAAGGCTACAAGAAAGAAAGTTTCATCTGATCAAGTTTTGAATTCCTGTTTCCTTTTCTTGCAGGATCAATTTGCAGGGCGCTTGGAATAAAGTCCACTTAGAAGAGTGATGGCCCGGGCTATCCTACGACATGTCGATTGTGCTGTATGTTGTACTCTGGCATAGGTAAATATGAGTTTCTGCTGCTGTAGACTCGTACTATAAAGACAAGGCAAGAAGGAAATAAGGTTCGTTCACTTCGAGCGACAAAAGACGGAGTAAATAGCGCCAACTTACGGTCCCCAAGGATGCACGGGTCATTTGTCGAGCGTCTACCTTGTACAGAGAATTGTAGATGTATTGCATTTTGGCAAGAGGGTCATTTTGTCGTGTCATGTAGAGCTTTATATGCAAAGTCTGCAGGTGAAGAGGAGATAGCAATTGAATCCCTTAAGTAATTAAGATTTGAATCAGTTTAGTCTCTCCAACTAGTATGATGAGGATATTCGGTTTATAAGATTCAAACTATAATTGCATTTTGTTATAGGGAGAAAAATGATGAAAAGGGAAGTCAATTTTATAAACTAGTCACTCGACTGTTCAAGCGGTTAATTAAACCATTTGACTAATTAACGAGTTGACATGGTTTAGAAGTTCTTCATCTCAATCGAGATCTCAACTTTATGTATTATAAATATTGATAGTTTATATTTAGAGAATTATAATAACAAATATAAATTAATAAAAAATTATTAAATATCGATAATTTATATAGAAAATGAGAAGGGCGGTGGGTAAAAATGATGTCAAACATGTGAGCCGACGGGAGCGTGCGACGTCATTGGATTCAGCTCCGCGGGGCGGCCCACAGAATCAGAGAAACATAGTGGGCGGCTTTTAAAGCAACTCGTCGGGGCGGGGATCTCGCAAAGTACTCCGGTAATACGACGTCGCTCGAGGTACATCCGCTCTCGGTCCTCGCTATTTGCGATTTGCCATCCCGGTTGTCTCCTCGCCCACGTAAATTATTTACAAGAACACCCCTGGAAATTCACACAAGATTCCCCCTCCTCTTTCCTTTTTAGCCGGTTAGAAACGGAAAATTTCAAACAACAGAGTGGTGGTGGCTTCCAATTTTTTTTT
>CXYZ01007473.1:0-31839 GCA_900006705.1 Sonneratia caseolaris
GAGGACTTATTTGTAAAATGAACAAGTCCTCAACTAGTTTAACTCTCGTCCACAACGGCCAGATTTAAATTCGAAAATAATATTTGTAATAAAATTTAAATTAATTTAAGTATATAATATGATTATTTAAATATATTTTTAAAATAATTATTTTATTTAACTGGCAGTTAAGAATTTCAGGGTCTAGCTGTGGGGGTGGGGCAATGGGGAAAGAGTACAAAATGGCAGAAAGGAAATTCGTGGCAACCCCAAGGGTAGCTACCTTCCTCGAAAGCGACTCGATTGCAAAAACTCTGGGAGTGAAACAATTTATAATTTGTCGTGCAGTCTTGTCGTTTCCCATCTAATTACTCCACCACACATGCACCTACTGGCTGACTCTGTCCCACTCGCCTTAGGGATAACGACGGAAAGCACAGCATCCAGTGGCCAAATCTCGACCCACGTGTCTGATTTCCATCACTGTCACTATCATTACCCGCCACCTCACCAACTCTGTGCAGCTGTCATTCATGACCCCCATCCCAGTCCCCTTCTCATGCCATGCCTCGTACGCACACGCGCATCCGACATACGGATGCATGATCGTGACGTGGCGCACCCATTGTCGACGAAACTCTCTCATGCATGTGTTCTTTCTTTCTTTTTTTTTGAAAAATGCTCAGATGCCCATTAACATGATCCCCATTCGATTGGTTCATTAATCGAAGTAGACGAGGGAAGGATGAGAACGGGTCGTGGTAAGTGCTGCATTCGACGATCGAAACGAGAGTTCATCAATCTTGGATGACNGAAGTGCTGATCGAAACGAGAGTTCATCAATCTTGGATGACGATCGACGATGCTACCGTGCCACGGCTTCTTGTTTTTCCTGAGCACAGCGAGCCTCTTTTTTTTGGATTTACAAAGATGCCCCTAGTAAATATATACTTAATTGATAAAAATTAAGGAACGAGGGCTAAAGTTATAAAATCACTTTTAATTTATAACTATTCCTAAATAAATGATGACTAAATATATATTTTATTGATAATTCTTAAATGTGAATTTATATATTCAGCTTAATTTAATGGGTATTTATCTTTAATTAATTTAATTAAGATAATATGTAATATATACCATGCATATTAGATAAATTTAAGTTAATTTGATATCCTTTTATTTTCCTTAAAAAAGTAATAGTTAATTACTTTAATTGTACTTAGATGTCTCTAATCAATTCGATTAAGATGATGTGTGTGACATGTTAGAATACAAGGCACGTACATTAGTCTACATAAATTATATTACATGGACCGACAAAAGGGTCTGCATTCACATTCCAAACTAGCGTGCAGGGTGAAGAGATAAAATGAACGTTCTAGTCTGTTCTGCAGAATCCGAAAGGTCAGGTGTCGTTTCACACATACGGGAATTGTCGTTTCACTTTCACACGTACGTGTTGTCCATGAAATCCTTATTCAATTGATTACGATGATCGATTGGAAATTGAATTTTCTTTTTTCCTCATCACGAAATTCTTCTGCTGAATTTAAGAATGTACCGATCAATTGCCCACATCGGCACGTATGTAGAGTAGTACTAAATCGACCGATATTGTCATATTGGTTCTCCTATTTTGCACTCCTTTTTTTCCTTAATTATTATTTGTTTTATTAAAAAATAAAAAAAACGGCGAATTTCTTCGCTGGACGCAGCTTTATAAAGGCGGCATCTCCCTCCCCCAGATATGCACGGCATTCGCAGACAGCTAATTGATTGGAGAGAGAGATGGGGAGAGTAACATGCGAGATGGAAACAGGGCCTTTCTCAACTCCCATGGTCGGCCTCGCGGCCCCGTATGTCGGTCACCAGAGCGACGGTGAGTGGCAGTTCGCGAACATGGCCGCGGTGGAGGGCGGAGAGAGAGGCGACCGTAAGTCGATAAAGCCTGAGAAGACGAAGAAGAAGAACCAGGTGCTGCTGGAAGGCTACGTGGAGCCGACCGGTGACGAGGATGATCTAGGTAGGACGAAGAGCTTGACGGACGAGGATTTGGACGAGTTGAAGGCGTGCTTGGATTTAGGTTTCTCTTTCGGCTACGACGAGATCCCTGAGTTGTGCAGCACCTTGCCCGCGCTTGAGCTGTGCTACTCGATGAGCCGGAAGTTCACTGATGAGAGCCTGAAGTTGTCGGAGAGGGAATCGGAAGCGTCGGAATCTGTACAGGAGCCCGCTGCCAGTCCGATACCCAGCTGGCGGATCTCTGGCCCTGGTAAGCTTTGCGATCACGTTCCGTTGTAGCAACGCTGATTACCGTTATATTGTTTTGCGATGACGACTTGATTCTGTAAATCGATTCACATGCCAACTACAAGATCTCACTCGATTCTCTTGAGTTCATCCCCAATCCAAATCTTCGAAACAGGGTTANAATTTACATGCCAACTACGAGATCTCACTCGATTCTCTTGAGTCATCCCCAATCCAAATCTTCGAAACAGGGTTATGTTGCGAAAGAACAATCAATTCTGGTTTCAGTCTAGATGGGTTTGGCTAATTAGTCTCGTTGGAGCTTTTGGGGTTTGAATGTAAAATGGCCGTAACTTATTGAGAATTTTTGCTGGTTTAGATGTGCTTTCACTTGTCACAATGCTAAAAAATCATTTTTTTTTGCCAGTACAGTGTACTGGACCAAGTGATCCTATGGTGATGAATAGAGGTTCTTATTGGTTCCAGATTTGTATCATTCTGTATAAGAACGTTTTCTTGGTGGTGAATACATGTCCTATGCCTTTCTTATTGTTGACCATATAAGATTGTAATGAACTGTTGGAATATGGTGAGCCTTTGTCGTTTTCTGTAGAGCTTTGTCCTGTGAGTGGGGGAAGTCGCTGTGATTGGAAAGGGTACTGTTGCCCAGCTGGACAAATTGGTTTTCACTCATTGTAGTGTTTTCTCTTTTGCAGGTGACCATCCGGAAGATGTTAAAGCAAGGCTCAAGTTCTGGGCTCAGGCCGTGGCATGTACAGTCAAATTGTGCTGCTAAATTTCATCTACTCTCCACATTTGCTTGACCAACAGTAATGGAAGTGAATGGAGATTATGATGAGACTGGGGTTTTTTTAGCCAAGGATGCTTGGAAGACATCGATTTTGTCTGTCCAATTTGAGGCAATTACCTCTTCCAGATGGACGTATGTGAATCTGTGGTGGCTTCGAAGGAGCAGAAGAGAATTTCAGGTTTGGAATTTGACGAGTATTCTGCGGGTCCTTTGGCTTATTCTTCAGAGCTTTATTATGCAATCAATAATTGTGCCCAGAGAACAATTATATCTACATGGTGGAATAAGACTATTCTGTTAATCTCTTTTCATGTTTAATCTTGTTTAGCTATGCAGCCCAACTTTAAATGTTGGTTTTTTGTGCAGCTAAAGGGGGCCTGCCCTCTCCCTAAATAAGAGAACTTTGTATCCTTGTCCAACTAACTCCAGACCTCTGCCTTTGCTGAGGTAACCGATCTAGCTGCTTGAGTACATGGTGCGATATTTAGTTGCTAACTTCAGTAGTTCATTATTCTGTTGCACCTGCTCTAACCTTTTCTGATTTGACTTTGTCTATCCTATGGATAGATGAATGGGTGTCTGGGGCTGCCTTTGAAGACGAAGCAAGTCAAAAGTGGGACAAATGACTTGAAGTACCCTTATAGGTCCTAACTCACTCTATTACTCTTTTTGGATTTGTTTTATTCTACTAAATCTGTGTCCAAGAACGATTAAGCTTGATGAATGGGTTCGTAAGTATGGGATTAGGATCCTCTGAATCTGCACTGCAATGCAGTTGGCTGTCAAGAATCAAGACCAACTAATTATAGCGAATTCTTTAACAAAACTGAGCTGTTGTAGGTAACTGCTGGCTGCCATATAGAATTCAATTTGACTTACATTGCAACTGATCTGACCTTGACTGAAGCATACGCGGATCCCAATCCTTAAGCTTCTGGATGTTCTTTGCTTAAGCTGATAGCGATCCAATGGTTAGGGTTTATACTTAAGTGTTGGATATATTTGGTTTAGACGAGCTGTANACAGTGGTTAGGGTTTATACTTCAGTGTTGGATATATTTGGTTTAGACGAGCTGTAAATGTTGTGCTTTTATCCACATTCAATTGACAGCTCCCCCCGTGCCCAATTGAGCTGGTAGATGTTAAGGGGATTGTTCGACCCTGACCAACATATGAGATTATCAGCAGTGTGTTCTGTTCTTTCCATCCCATTGAGATGTGTGTGCAGAGCTTGTTCGGATGATGATCAAACCATTCGAAACAACTTGAAGAGTGTCGGTAATTCTCGTCGGGATGGTTTTCATTATGGTTCGTGTCATCGGCTGAACCTCTTAGGATGAGGGGAAAGATGCGGAAATGTCGTTTAGTTGATTAGATGGTTACGCTCCTCCATCGAAGTCAGATTGTTGGAGAAGTTGATTAGGAATTTAGTACTAAAGTTCAGTATCATGGACTTCATTGCCAGTGCAAGACTTCCTCTTGATATTACGAGCCCACCATAAATAATGCGGATTTATGTTCTTGGGCAATGTGACATGTTCTCTACGTCAATTAAGTACCGATTTTCACTGACTAATCCCTGCTCGGGTAGGTGGTCACGTAATTGATGGCGTTCTCGTCTTGTGTAGGGCTTATCGGGTACACGTAATGGCCCCTATCTCTTGCTCTATTATTATGGGAATTCATTAGGCCATCCGGCTGGCCCCCCGTGAATGGGAAGTCGGGTTTTGTCGAGACTGGATACAAACCCAGAGCACTATTTACTCCTCCTATCTTATCTGGTCGAATCATGGTCCAGTCGAGCTATGCTCCTAGCAGGAATTTCACTGCGCCAGAAGATTAGGGCTCATCGTGAGCAAGAAATTGTGGACATTCATATGAAATTTCGAGGCAGAATGCTATTGTTCCGAGTAAATGCTGCTGAGTATATATTCTCCCTATTCTATACAACGAAACGGATGCACGCAAAGTAGACATTTTGTTCATGTCACATAGTGAACATCAATGAAGCACCTGTGCGTAGGGACCGAGACGAATAATCCATACTAACCGACACCGGCAGCGTACTTTTATAGGGTTCATCAGTTCGGAAAATAAACTTCCCTCCCTCCTAGATCAGCATTTCAATAGGAATGAAAAATGTGAACTCCAAAATCTCCATTCCTCCTCAGCTGCTTCACGCCACCTCCTTTGTAGTTCTAGTCCTCGAGCGCCGGCGCCGGCGCCGACGCAGCACTTGTTACCCCGGAGTCTCCCGGCCCCACCTTCAGTGTAGCTGCCGCCGTGGAGGACGGACGTGGCAGGGGGGTAGGACTTCTCGTTTCCCAAGCGGGAAGAGGCGATCCCCTAGTTCTGGATCTGAATAAAAGCCTTCGAGACACAGCTTGAGAGAACGGCCGACTTGCCGGAGTACGTATTCTACGATAGTCCTCCATTCGCCACGGGCCGCCTGCCTCACTACTACGGCCACGTACTCGCCGGTAGATCTCCGCTCTACCATTATCCGGATAATGACAGAACTTAATCGGTGCCACGTTTTCCATTTTTGTAGCTGTAACGCTGCTCCCTTTAGCTATTTATGATTGTGATAAGTCAACATTCGCCTCAAGCACTACATTGCACGCCGCCCCGCATTCCAGTCGGCTAAGTTTTTGTTTTTTTTAATAAATATTCTCGATGGTGGTCACGTGATTCATTCCCATGGAAACAGAGGGTTGGCTGCAAATCCGGGTCCCGTAAGCGGTAGGCTGCTGATTGTGCAGTGGAACTACAATGATAGAACGAGACGGGGATGGACTCGAGGGGTCAACTTCAAATTAAGTTCAGTTCGATTTATGTATGCAAATGATCAAATTCGTATTGAATGGAAGTTTACAGTTCTAACTTGGTGGTTCAAGCTGATCGATCGATCGATCTTGACTTTTGTCTGGCCATTCAAGTCCTCGAACAGATACTCTCCTTTTTCTCTCACGTCTCCCTTCTCGATGAAACATGTCGTTGGTCTTGAGCTTCGTTTGCACCATGCGTGTTTTGTCCATGTAACCATTCTATTCGGCTCTGCGATTTTGCAGATGATGGTCGATTGCATCGAGGACCAGCCAGCTGTCACGGTACTGTTGGGTCGGACACGTGTTCCTGACAGCGGGCGACTCGTACTCGAAGAAAAGATCTGCTTGAGTTAATATGAGATGAGTCAGTCTCGGAACTATGCATCACCGACCGAGAAAACAGCCACCCGTCGCCGGCGGGTGATGGGGCCGAGAGTTCACATTAAATTGAATTTAATTTAGACGGTGGAAAAATAAACAGGTTTTCTTACCTTATAGGCGGTTAGAGTACTGTTTACCAATGAATTTTAATTTAATAATTAAAATATTATAAAATTAATTTTTATTATATATTTTTATGCACTTATTTATTCTACAATAATTTTAAATCTTACGCTTTTAGCACCCATATTTTAACAATTAATTTTACCAAATAATAGCATATGTATTGGACCGGAAACCTTGGTGACATCCCTTGACATTGTCTTTATAGCCTGCCGAACCTTCCGATCCTCCCTCTCATTTCGGATTCTTCGTTCATGCGCGTGAACGCATTTCCCCATGTGGGATATAATTTTGTGGGCTGGGTTTCAATAAATAAAATTATTTAAAATTTTTTTAAAAATAAAATATTTTCCATAAAGAAAGGTAAATTTGATATTTTAATTTTTTGTTAGTTTAAAAATAATTTAAGCTTCTTCGTGACAGCAATGCGTTAGAACGTCAGACCCTTCCGCCATGGAGAACGAAGAGCTCCCAGAGACCGCGTTTCTGTAAATTCGAAGCAAAGCCGCCGAACTCTGTCTCCTTGTCTCTCTCTCTCTCTCTATCTGTATAAATTCTCAGTGTCTATCGCATTGACAGAATTCAGCTTCTCTCTCTCTCTGTCTCTCTTCGTCTTCGCCACTTGTTGTAAAACGTGACATTTGGTGGAAGATTCAGATCGCCTGAGGAAACAGAAGCCTCGGCTCCGACGGCCGGAGCCTCGTTTCCGGGGCGAGCGCGTATGCTCTGGCGATATCACTCTGAAGTGTTCTGTTTTCAGGTGGGATCATGTGTTCCAATCGGATCAAGGGAAGTTGCATTTCATGATCCTTTTTTTTTGGGAGCGTCATCGAGATCTGGCCTTGATTTGGATGTTTCCGACATTTATTCCCAGCTTTAGCTTCTGCATCGATATGCTTGTGGCTGAATTCACTTCTAATTATTATGAACTAATGAGTCAGGAAGTTTGCTTGCTTAAGTGGCAAGATCTGGTCGATTTTTATTTTTAATTTTTGTTGGGCATCTTTTAAATCAAAGTGACGACATTTCGTGCATTTTGGGCTAATCAGTTGTTTTAGCTAGTAAGTAGCGAGAAGCGGATCTTTATTTGGTTTAGAATAAATGAAGGAAAAGAAGATGGACGGCGAAATATCCTATTATGAGGATGAATTTATTCCCCCAGGAGGGCTTCTGCTTTTAGCCTCATGTTATATTTTCCCTTTTGTATTCCTTTGACTTGGGAGGTTAGGAATTTGTTTTGCCTCATTCACCTCTCAAGTGGATGTATGCCTGTTTATACTTTTTCTTTGAAGTGTTTTTCTGTACTTGCCGATTGCTATATTCATAGCTCGGATAAGGGGAGCTTTTACCATGGGTTTTTGTGAGCTGCCGATCTCTTCTAGTATGATCTGAGTTTACTGTTGCAATTTTTGTTTTCCAAGGCATGATGAAATATGGAACATTTGTCTCAAGATTTTGATGTACATCAACTCAGATTAATTTGATAGTGATTGATTGCTACAGCATTGGTAATGGTGCGTATGCTTTATTGTCACATCGTTAACTTCAAATTAATCTTTGCCTGATTGACTTCCGTGCTTCCCTTACTGAGATTGATATAAACTTTTTGGTAGATTGAACTGATCAACGTAAGTAGATTATATCTGATAGCTGTATTGACTGCATCTACACACAGTTCATAGAATTATTTAGTTATACATCAATTAATTGTTCAGGATTATTTTCTGTATGTTAAAGGGGAATCTGATTGTATGCCTTTTGATTGATACTCATGTAGATTCATATCCCTGTTCTTGTAGTTACAATTTTGAAAAAGGTTTGGCATTTGAGGGTAGGCGATGAAGAACAGCATTATAGAATGCAGTGCCTGCCACTCAAAACTTTTATCCCCAACAACAAAATCTGTGTCAAGGGCTTATGACCAATATCGGAGCAGGGTGTCATCCAAACAACGATTCTTCAACACGCTCTTAGTTGTTGGTGACTGTATGCTTGTTGGTCTTCAGGTATTGTTGTTTCTTCCTTTCCCTTTCTTGAATAGTTTACATATTGAGAAAGTATGGGTGCTTCATTTTGGAACCTCATTCTTGTAACCTATGTTATAAATAAGTGGTGTTAAAGGCATGATGTGTTTTATCTGTTTAGTCCATTAGAACCTAAATGTATCTGGTGGTTGATGAGTTATACGAATTATGCACAACTAGCTTTATAATAATAAAGAAAGTTTCTTAAGCTGCAGCTATCACATTATGAGGTTTTCTGACTCACGTGTTCCTTTTCCTTTGTCAGCCTGTGCTTGTTTATATGTCCAAGGTAGATGGGAAGTTCAAATTTAGTCCAGTTAGTGTGAACTTTCTGACTGAGGCTGCCAAGGTTCTTTTTGCAATTATTATGCTTTTATTCCAGGTACCAGACAATTTTACTCTCCTGCACTAAAAAACTGTTAATGTTGTGACCCAACGATATCACTGTCTCATCAAAGGAGCTTCTTTATGCATGGAAGCTCAGTTCTTGACCTTAATTAATTACTTTTGGAGTTTCTGTTTAGCATTCAAATATTTTATTTGTTGGCTCCTTTGTGGTTGGTTGTTGTCACGGGAAATTCTGTAAATTAGTTCATAAATTTCATTTCCTGAGCACAATAATTAGGCTCCTGCAATCGTACTTTAGGCAAGGCATCAGAGAGTCGGAGAGAAGCCATTACTATCAGTATCTACATTTGTGCAGGTAACTAGTAGCTACTTCCCTTCATACTTTTGCTCAGAGAAAGAATTTATGTTCACTTTGTATTTTCCATGTGTTTGAGTTCTTTTATATTGATTAGTTTTTCTTTCCCCTCATTGTAGGCAGCCCGTTCTAATGTTCTCCTTGCTGTTCCAGCACTTCTATATGCAATCAATAACTACTTGAAGTTCACCATGCAGGTAGTATGTCTTGGATTGGGTTGATGACTTTATATTGCTGTATAGATGGGAATGTTTAATTGATGATATGAACATTGAAATTTTTGTGTCTTTCAACTTTGACCTTGTATTGGAGTATGCATTGCTATTTGTGCTGCTGATTATGCAATGGTTTGCTTAATGCAGCTCTACTTCAATCCTGCTACTGTGAAGATGCTAAGCAATTTGAAGGTATTATGAAGTTTGTTCTTGCTTTTCTCTATAGTTGGTCTAATGTCTTTTTTTATCTGTTTCATTTTGATGGAAAATGCTATCATAAAACTTATTGATTATGGACTCAAATCCTTGGAGCAAACTTATATGAAAACCACTCTGATCTCCTATTAAAAGAATTCCAACTATCCCTTTGGGGCTTCAACTCTAACATTAGATTAACTGAAATTTTCCAAATTAATTCATTCTGTTGATGTCTTTGATAAATATACTAGCAGGTGACCAACAAATTAGAACAAAGGTCTTTTGCATTCCACTTTATTTGTCCTTTATGATCCTCTACCAAGCCATGGGCTTTCATTACCAAAAAATTGAAACACGAGATAATCTATGCTCGTACAGCATCTGGCTTCTCAAACTTCTATAGCTCTCTCAATTCTTAAAAACAGAAAATGAATAGTAAAGAATTCTTACTGGAGTGTAAAGTACTCTAAATTTCCACCCTGCAAGGAAACCATTAAAAATTAGTCTATTACATATGGTTTCTGCAATGGGCAGCTGGAGATCTTAAGTACTTTAGGGGAAGGAGCTTGGTATTGTACATGGTTATCTATTCAAATTAGTTTTTTCCTTTTTTCACTCTTCTCGGTTATGTATTTTGAATCTTGTCATTACCTATTCTCCCCAAGAATCTACATGGTTCAGCTGCTATGTTTCTAACAATTATCTCTCCATATTGATTTTTTTTTCCAATTATTGGATAATATTTCACATTAGATTTCCCAGTGCTGTAAGCTACCAGTTCCTGCTTACTTCACATGGTTCTGAAGTTCTTAATACATGCTATACTACAATCATGCAGGTTCTGGTTATAGCTGTTTTGTTGAAAATAATAATGAGACGCCGGTTCTCCATAATTCAGGTTCTGATTTTTCTGTGTACAAACTTCTTAATTCTAACTAATTTTCCTCTTTTCGGTCACTCTAATAAAGGTTTCAGCTGATGAATCCTCTTGTTCAGCCCTTCTGGCTGACAAACACATGCATCTCTGTTATCACACAAAATGTTTATTTTTTCCCTCTTTCTGCCGTTTATGCAGTGGGAAGCTCTTGCCCTGTTACTTATTGGTATAAGTGTAAATCAACTACGTCCAGTACCAGAAGGTGCTTCATCTATGGGTCTTCCAGTGGCAACTGTTGCATACGTATTCACCGGGATATTTGTAGGTGCTTCCTTCTGTTGTATATTTCTATAGATTGATTTTTTAACAATGTGCTGACAATTTGGTTCACACATTGTCATTGAAGGTAAAATATAATGCTCTTTCATCAAAAAAATATGACGACTAAAGGATAAATGCATTCACAGGTTATTGTTCCATCTTTGGCTTCTGTCTTCAATGAGTATGCACTGAAGAGTCAGTATGACACGAGTATATATCTCCAGGTGATTCATTATGTTAGAACAAAATTATTATTGTTTTTATCATCAATATATGAATAACATATTTATCATAAGTTATGGCTGATAAAGCATCAGAAAGAATGAGAGCAATAATATCCTATTCTTTCTGCCATTTATCAGAACTACTTTGACTCAATCCATGAAAAAGAATATATATATATATATATATGTACACTATTAAAAAAAAAAAACAGTCCAAGGTATTTGTTTCTCCTTTGTCCTTTAGTTTACTCTCCTAGGTGGCCAAATAGCTTAAATATGGTTTCTATTTTATTGTTTACAGAATCTATTTTTATATGGATATGGTGCTATATTCAACTTTCTAGCGATTCTTGGATTGGCCATTTTTCAAGGTATGGAAGAAATTGAAACCTTAGATTTTCTTTAACTCTTTTGTTTGTATGGTTGGAAGCTCATTTATGCCTCATAAAATTCATAAATATGAACATTGCAGATTGTAATTGTGCACTAAAAGAAAATAACTAAAATTTATGGGTCTAGGTGCTGAACCTTTTTCTTGGAGAGGACAATGTTCATTTAAATTTCATGGAAATGAGCTTACTTTTTTATTTAGGTTGTCTGCTAGTTTTGATACTTATGTTCTCTTTGCTGGCACTAGTGATGCGTATTTTACTGGGTCCATACTCTTATGTACCTGTCTTCATATGGCACTCAATGATTTTGGTGTACAAAAAGATGACAATGTTTTTCTTTTTGTGTTAGTTGCCTACATTTTGGTCCCTGATGGTATGTCTTAATTTTTATTTCAGGTCCTGGCAACTTAAATATCCTTCAAGGGCATTCCAAGGCAACCATGCTTCTGATATTTAATAATGCAGCCCAAGGAATTTTGTCTTCGTTTTTCTTCAAATATGCCGGTTAAGTAGCACAACTACACATTCAAATGCATGTACTTATTTGCTAGTATTATGAGTTTAGCTTCTGTTTACAAATGCTATATTCAGTACTCTCCATCATGGGATAATATATAGGATGTATAGTTTGATTTGGGAACTTGTTTATTCTTATGTGCTTTTAACAGCTAGACCTGAAATTTGTCTTTAGCTGTACTGATAAAGCCTTTCCTTCTATCTATTCAGATACAATCTTGAAGAAGTATTCGTCAACAGTCGCTACAATCTTTACAGGAATAGCATCTGCTATCTTGTTTGGGCACACTCTGACAGTTAATTTTGTCCTTGGAATATCTATCGTCTTCATCTCCATGCACCAGGTAAACGATGACTACTAGTCCTTTTCAACTATTATGTAGGCTATATATATGCATTTCATCATTGTTGACCCTTTCTCCATTTTGTCCTTGGCTTGTCTCCTGGTTCTCTTTCCTCCAGTTCTTCTCTCCTCTTTCCAAGGTCAAAGAGATACCAAAAAATGGGAAATTGGAAGCTATAGATGAGCAAGATAACCATAGGTAATTGCATTAATAATTTTCTGTTTTTCTCTTGACATGCATTTTGATTCTCTTGAAGATGAAAAGTAATATTTGATGCTAATCTATAGACCATTTCTTTCTCGTAAATATTTGGCCATCAATTATGATGCTTTGTCAAAAAAAGGAAAAAAGAGCTAGAGGTAGTATAGTGTAGTAGCATAAAATTTTCTCCTTCATTATGTTGTCCTTCATTTCGCTAAGAATGATTTGAGAATAAAAAAAGAATGCTTATGTTATGGTTATTGCTGCTGATATGCTGCTGTATCTTTGTGCTGCTCGTCTCAGGTCAAAGGATTCCTTTATTAATATGGCAGCAGGGGCTAATGATGAGGTGCGAAATTTTACTTCGTCACTTCAATTTGTATGTGCCTTTTCTTTTGCTTCCTCCATTAATCTGTCTCCTGATTTTCTTTACTCTGCTTTTGGTTTGCTTGTAATCAGGCAAGTCATCGCATAATTGATGATAGGCAACCTCTTCTTCCCAGATAAATTTATCTGAGGTATGTTCTTGAATTCTTATGACTGCCTTAGCTCGTTTCCCTTCTTTGTGAAAAATGAGTTATGGAGATGAACCAAGTCTACATGTAACATAATAAGATACAAGAGGTAAATGATAGATCTAATTTTACCGCAACTCTCATTCGGCATCCCTGGAAATTAGACATTTCAGGTCTATAGGCTGAAAAGTGGCAGTATGCCGTAGCTTTTAGAAATGGAAGGTTTGCAGCTTCATTATTTGTTTGTGGTTTCTTTCTTTCAACTAGAGTTACAGCAGAGCTAATTAGGATTTCAGATAGGGAAATTATCTAATAAAATCAAGTCATGGCATAAACTTATCCAGCTAGTTGTAGCACTGAACTGGCACTTTTTCCATTTTGTAGTGTGAACCTTGTTAGCAGAGATTAAAGTTTTAGCTAGTTTCATGATGGAAATGGTAATCAACCTACATCAAATTGGGGACCTACAGAAGAAAGAATTATCAAGTTAGCTCGAGAGATTGTTGTAGCCATCTTGAATCGGGATGCCAGAAGAAGACAATTGTTCAATTGCCAGAGGGGGAATCAACGCATAGAAATAAATGGAAATAGATAACTTATCCATTATATCGATGACATGGATCGAATTAAAGAAAGGATTCTGAATCTGCCTTGACCTTCCGGATGAATTCATAAAGCAGATCCCTTCTTTGCTGATTTACCACCCGTGCATTAACTCACTCAAACATTGTTGTTTGCTAATTGCATGAAAGCACCATTGACATGTGAACCTTTACTTTCGTCTCTCTTTCAGGAATACATTTGTAGAGGGCCATTCTTTTATCTGTATTGGACGGCATATTCATTTTCATTCATTGGCATCTAGTCAAATAAAAAGCTAAGACATAGAGCTCTGCTATTGCTTGTCCTGGGATTCAATCTACATCCGTTGGGAATTCTTCAGAATGCGACTAAGTTGGAGACCAGCTTTCTGCGGTTGAGTTCAATCTCTGAACATGAGGTGCATTCTGGTCTCATCTTTCTATATTTCCCAAGGTGGTGCAATTAGTTCATACAAGTATTTTTTTGTTTCCCCCTCACTATAGACTGGTGATGGATAAGTATTTCCTGTGTAATTCTGTCAGATGAGTTCGTGTTTGTTTCTATAAATGGAAAAACAATAATGAAAGTAAAAGAAAATTTGTTATTCAGATTTTGGTGCTACTGATTCTTCCACCACACTCCCATTCATTCCATCATAGATGAGCCTTTTTAATCTCTCATCTCTCAGCAGCTATTTCTTCAACCTCAAAGCTTCCTCTGCCCAATTGGGGTGTGGGGGCAATAACGAGATCATCCATGACACCGGAGCGGTGATCCACCTTCACTTCACAGTTAGTCTGAGATGCCCTTGATCGACCCAAAGACGGTGGGCCGATCCCAGCATCGTTGATATCCTTCTTGATAACAGACAATTTCGGTGGAGTGGACTAGGGGATACTGCCTTCCCAAGCTTTTGACATTCCTTAGAAAAGGATCATCTGATTTCTCCAATGATGAATGAATGCATCGACATCTCAACATCGGAAGCCCTCCGAGACCAGTGATGACTTTTTTTATCTCTTCGCATTTCCCGTGAAGGAAACGATGTTAGTTAGATTCAGTGAACGTGCGAGAGATCTGGTGAAGTCTTGATGAATGATCAATTCCTCCGACTTCTCAGGCAGAGAGAGATCTTGGATATACCTGAAATCACACCTCTCTACGTGGAAGTTACCGCAATGAGAGACTAACCCGCCGATCCCAAGGCTTTCAACTCCGTTCTCCGGGGAAGGGTGTTTTTTAGGTTCCGAGCAGTTACAGTTCCCTCCATTTGTGGGAAAGGCGAGGCAGCCGTGCCTTCACATGAACAAGCTTGAGATCGAGACGCAGACTAGTTTATAGTGGGCGGCAGCTGTGGAGCGCGATGTTCGGAAGCCGATGACCGGTGCCTTAAAGCCGAGAAAGAGCACGGAAAATCCGTTGTCACGACGATGGTGCACCAGAGGCACGATTCCAGAGCGATCAGTTTTGTTGACTTCCCAATCCAATCAAAATCAAGCTGGAAGGCAGAAGTTCGTCGGGAAAAAAAATAAAATTTGTCGAAGATGCTGTCATCTAATGGCAGACCGATCAATTCTGAAGCTACAGCAAGATCTCCGATATGAAAACATTGACCTCTGGTCTGTCGATCGCATTATGGGAACAGTACCTGTGAGTGTAAATATGAATGTTTTCATCATAAGAAATCCGGAAGAATCACTCGCGCTTGAGACTGCTGGGAACGAGCACACGATATTTATCAAATCACAGGAATCATGGGGGATGATATCGTACGAGAGATTGCAGAGACTGATAAAAGGCGAAATCCTGAGCTGGGAATCCGAGAAATGAGCAACGATTGCTCGTGGAGTTGAGGCGATAAGGAAACTGACCGAGATGGAACGTACAGTGAGGATGTTATGGACCAAATCAGCAACTCAGCCACTGGCAGAGAACCGAGGCTGGTTCGGGGGCAGAAAGAGAAATCAGAAGAGGAAGAGAAGGAGGGATCAAAGAAGAAGGTGGCACGAGAGAGAGAAGAAGAAGAAGAATCAAGAAGGGGAAGAGAAGGCGAGGTCGAGAAGGACGAAGGCACCACCAGAGCGAGGAGAGGAAAGACTGTTCTTCATTCATTCGCATAACCCTAAATGGGTTTGTTACAGAGTTTTAATTCCCGCTGCGGCTTCAAAGGCCAAGAACCACTCATTTACAATATACTCCCTCAATTTCTTCACTTGTTACAAAAAACACCCCTTTTCTTTTATCTTTATTTACAGATTGATCCCTCAACTAAATTGACCATAACAGAGGACCCTCGTGCGTCCGGCGATCTTCTTCGACTTTGGCTTCGTGGAAGCGGTTTCAGGGAAGAAGCTACGTCTTGGAGAACCGCTGCGGATCGCCGAGAAGAAAATCGTGGATGTGATCGGGATGCCGGCCTGCAAGAGAATAGCAAGACACGAAGGTAGAGAATAATATGGGTTCATGACCAGAATCCACCGTGCACAGGATGGATGATGGCTCATGCAAGAGAAAGCACATACTTCAGTACAGTAAGAGGATCCAGAAATTGCTCAGAGAGTGGATGGAGATTCCTTCTTCCCCCTTTTCTTGAGTGCAACATATCATCGGTGTAATTGAGTAGGGCTGTGCATTTCTAATCTAATATTCATGTCAAGGGAAACAGTCGCTAGATTGAGGGGTGCTCCATCATCTCAGCCCCCTTGATTGAAACAGCATCCGCGGTAGGAACAGTAGATAGAGGCTTTGGTTTTTGGTTGCTGGTTAAGAATCGATCCTCAGCCTCGGTGATTCAAAGTTTCTCCCCTTTCCCCTCGGGAGTCGGGGGGGCCTGAAAAGAGCACCAGGCAATTAAGGCCAAGCGTCTTGACAGGGATCCACCGCTCACACGGCCGAAGCCCAGGTGGGGGCTTTCTTGGGGACGGCGGTCCTGAGGGTCGGGATGTAGTGATCGGCGTGCGTTAGACTTGCTTTGGGCGAAGGGGTTGGGATTGGGCGACGTCCTCAGTGGTGAGAATCCAGACAACTTGCTTGGAGTAAAGCGGTCGGCCGACCCACCGTGGGCGTGATCGAGTGGTTCGGCACTCATCATCCCAATGGGAGGACCCTACGGCGGGAAGCTCTTAATCCCTTAAATGGGCCGACCCGGAGCGATTTAAATTAGTCAGCTTGACAAATTCCATATGAATACTGGTAGTTTATACACAAAAAAAAAGCAGTCGGGCTGGACAAAGGTCATCGGAGACGAGTCGTGTCTTGGAGGCTGAATGTTTTTACAACAAATATTATTCCCATTAATTTCATGTATCTTATTTTTAATTCACAAAAGAAGTGTATATTTGGATAGATTACTCAGAATAAGCCAATGACACACTCGCGATCTTGTTGTAGAAACAAACTACTTCAGAGACAAGTTGCGGTTTATGGTACCACAAAATTCTAAAGAGAATAATACTTCAAACCTCAGTCACTGAAAACAAGTGAACACACCAACAAAGCTTCAACATGAAGCTAAAACCCGTAAACTAGGAAGGCACTACTCCAAAGCTGAAAATGATCTCACCCTCCCAACCCCTTGAAGCTGGCAGGAGGAGATTTGATTCTATTCCATTGGATTTCGGCAGATTTGGTGGCTGTTCTGAAAAGAAAATCTGATCGGGGATTCCTACAGGACCTGCCTTCCCCACAACACAGACTTTTCACGCGGATACAGAGACCTTCTCAGCAGCTTCAACTCCTCTGGACGGGCCATTTACATAACCCAACATCTTGTTCAGTGCACTGATATAAGCCTTCACGCTCGAGACAACGATGTCCATTCCAGCTCCAGTCCCACTGAAAATTCAACATGTTGCTATGAGTTGAAGTATGATGAAAGAGTGCCGAGTTTCCCGAAGAAAAGAGAGAGGCTGCTACCAGTTAAATTGCAGAGAATTTTCATGTTTCTAGACAAATAAAACATTTTACCCAACATATCATTGAGCTACAATTGTCTGTCAGCTGTTATGACTGTCTTTCAGCTATAATGAGAACATGGCTCACGAGGATTTCGTAGATATTTCCTGGTTCCTTGTGATAATAAGATGGAAAAGCTAGAATGGGTATATAACATGATAATGGAAGTGGAAAAGGATAATCATTCATTATTCAAAAAAATTTCCAGAGAACATATCTTGAGATCAGTCAACAAAAAGTATAGCATGTTTCCATCTTATTTAACAAAGACCTCCAAGTATGAGAACTGCTTTCAACATAAAAGTTTGCTTCTCAAGATAGATATGGGCAATATGGTACACAGAAATAACATATTTTTTGGTCTTTCTATTAACTAATCGCCTCTAAAACCATGCAGACAGCAGGTTTTCACTAACCAGATACAATAAATCTGTTCAAAGTTCAGAAAACTGTCGTAATACCTGAATGTTCGGTTTACTTGCTCCCCTGTTAAAGCGTGAGTGGCCATTCGACTGTCTTCTCCGCGAATCAAAACACGTGTAGCAGCAATTGCATCAATGCCTTCTGTGACAGCACTCATGGAGTACTCAAGAAGTGTCACTGGTACCTGCAAGCAAAGAGAAGATTTCATTAGATGTTAATGAAGTACAGCTTATACAAGGAAAAGGTGACAAATCAATCCTACCGCACTGAGATTAGGGAAAACTCAAGTGCCTATAATTCTTTTTTTGCATCAATTTATTTAGCGTACTCAATTTTTGGGAATTTTTTGGATTGTTTTNCTTCCTTTTTTGCATCAATTTATTTAGCATACTCAATTTTTGGGAATTTTTTGGATTGTTTTGGTTCCTCCATGAACAGCATCTGATGTGTCTTGTTTTTGGTGAAATAGAACATCTTTTTTTGTTTGAGGGCATTAGTTCCTGACACAGCAAGACCTAGTAGAAAACGGAATCAAATATACCCACTGACCTGTGGCTCATATTCAGTTTTGTTTAATGGATATCTCTATTTTTTATGGATGTTACTCATGTTCAGTTAGATCAGTGTATGTAGGTCATGTTTCCTGGGTCATAAAAGGCTTGGAGTGGCAAAGCCTTTTTGTGATAGGAGTTCACACAGTACTCAATCAGCGAAATTTATTATCTAGCAGAAAAAAAAGCCAAGACAGATGGTGGCAGGGACAATAAGGCAACCAAAAGCTTCAAGCATTGGAAGAGAAGGTATGAACCACAGGAAAAAAAATTGGTCATTTCTCAATTGAACCTTCACAATGAGATCAACAGCCTTGTAGGCAGAATCTACTGGTCCAGTGCCTACAGAGCAAGCCACATGCTCCTTCCCTTCAGCATCAATCAGCTTAACAGTTGCCGTAGAAAGCCCAAGAGTCCCACAAGTAACCTGCATCAAAGTACATGTCATTAGCAATGGCTTCCTCTTCAAAACCATAGGGCTGCAACTCATTTTGGTTGGGATGACTTTCAGAGANAAATGGCTTACTCTTCAAAACTATAGGGCTGCAACTCATTTTGGTTGGGATGACTTTCAGAGACTGGTCTACTTCTCTATCGCGAAGCAATTGAATTTTTTATTTTTTAAAAATTATCCACAATTAGTTGCTGGTGAAGATGAGTTGTAAACTTGAGAATGATCCAAAGAAGTGATATAGATTTTAAAAAGAACCTGAAGATCACAAAGCTTCCATACAACTGCCGGTTGGAAAACTTCATCAGATACGAGTGCTCTGATGTCAGCATCAGTTACACGCTGATACACCACAAGCCAGTATAAACAAAGTGAGCATAAATTATTAAAATGAAATGATTAGTGACACAATACACATTATCTGCATAACTAGCTAGTTTAAAAGAAACAGATTCACACATATTACTAAATGACCAACCAATTAAAAGCTTTAAGCATAAGTGTGTCGTATTCACAGCTTTAACAGAATGTTAGCGAGGGCAGGTTAACAAATTACTTGACTATAGCAGTGTCCGACAGGTGAAAAGAAACATCATGTTGCCATCTGGATTAAAAAAAAATCATGAGACAAGCAAGTATGAGATAAAATGTTACCTTTTTCTGCTCAGCTACAGCTTTAAAACGCCAGAAAATATTGTCAAATTGTTCGCTTTTTATGTCATAACCCAGCTGAAAGAGAGAAGATAAAAAAGTGTTCAAAACATAGAGAAATTTGGTCAAGAATGAAAGCAATCTTGTTCCCAGTAGATGAGCAACCACCGCATACCTTTTTAAGTATCATTTTCAGAGCATGTCGACCACTGTATCAGGGTAAAAGAATAAAAATGAAAGTTAAATTTACACAAATGGCATCTTTATGCAGATTTTGCTAGACAAATATAACTGCTAGATCAGGAAACCAATGTCAGTCATCTTATCCATGAAAAAGAAACTTTAAAAAAATGCTGGGATTATCATATTTGAAATACCTTAGTTTTCCAAGGACAATACCAGCTTCATTTAATCTTTCAAGGCCAATATCCTCAGGACATATTATTTCATATGTTCCTTTATTTTTAAGCATCCCATCCTGTAGATATGAATTTGTTCCTTAATAGGGAAAGAGAGAATACTTGAGAGATGCTCATCATTGAATAAGAAGACATTTAACAATAGAGATGCTTGAGCAACTTTAAGCAGAAAAGAATTGTTATATAAAAGCGGAATATTCTCCAGTCATATTTAGAGAACCACCTCTCATGCTTGATGGAAAATGTTTTCACTATTATGAAATAATTCAAACTATCAGGAAAACCAATCCCAATATACCACCAAGAAACAAGATTCATCACAAAAATTACCATACAGACTCACCATGTTGACAAACATTCATTTCTAGTGAAAAAATTAAAGATGTCTTTTAGCCATTAAGTGGAAAAGCTAATTTAGTAACCACTAAAAAGTTGTCCTCGTGTAGCAAACACTAAAGTTATATTGCCACAAACCTGATGAATACCACTCTCATGAGCAAAAGCATTGGCTCCAACAATTGCTTTGTGTGGTTGTACATGCAAACCAGAGTACTCCTCAACCTAAGATTAGTTTGATTAAGTCATCATTTAGATTGAGCCACAAATTAGGAATAATAGAAAAGGCGAGACACAGAAAGGTGATAAAAGATACCATCTTGCTGGTCACGGAGATATGGTGCGTATTAATTCCCGTATACAGACCTCCCAGCATCTGATCTCCTTTGCACTTTATGGCCATCACCACCTGAAACATTTTTACCCCAAATATTTGCATCGTGTTTGTTGGTAATGAATGTGGATAAGACATCTAGGGAAAACAAGTATCGCCTCAAGATAATGATGTTCATATGTCCTGCTGAGCAACTTAATCTAATTCACTAGCTTTGCCAGCTAATGTTAAAATGTCAAAATCATGAAATCAGGTTACATTAAGAGATTGATACAAGAAATCTTTTGGGTAGACCACAATGCATGAGTCCAAATAAATAATGAGTCCAGCAAAATATTTAATTAATTGACCTTCAAGAAGAACAATCTAAAAGGAAGTTTTATTCCACAATCAAGTAATCAAATAAAATCACTTTGAATTTAATAATCTTCCAACCCCTTAAAGATTCAAAAGAATTAAACCACATACCTCTTCCATGGATGCATTCCCAGCTCTTTCACCAATACCGTTGATAGTTACTTCAACCTGTCTTGCCCCTGCATACGCCCCCTGAGGCAAGCCTCGTTAAGATACAAATACCATCAAATAAGTTAATAAAAATAAAGAGTAAGGTGTATAGAAATTAAATTAAATTAAAAAAAAAAGAACACACCGCCAAAGTATTGGCAGTGGAAAGCCCAAGATCATTCTGACAATGCGTAGAGATGATGACATTTTCTATTCCAGGGGTATTGGCTTTGATGTCAGCAATCAATTGACCAAATTCTGCTGGCAAAGTAATGCCAACAGTGTCGGGTATGTTCAGAGTTGTCGCACCAGCCTTTATGACTTCCTCCAGAATTTCATATAGAAAATCTCTTTCAGATCTGAAATAAATCATGAGACGTGTAATGTAACATATTATTTAGACATGAAATACTACATTGAAGTTCTATTGCTTATCTACATAGAACACAAATTGGATACAGGAAAAGAAACAGTCATAGTAATCATATGTGATTGACCAATAACTCGCGTTCTATTCGGTAAAATCCATTTTTATATATTTTTTTATGGAGATATTCCTCACGTTCTCAGTGCTCTATAAATACCATCAACATCCTANGTACAGGAAAAGAAACAGTCATAGTAATCATACGTGATTGACCAATAACTCGCGTAAGCATGGTGGTTCTCTTCGGTAAAATCCATTTTTATATTTTTTTTTGATGGAGATATTCCTCACGCTCTCAGTGCTCTATAAATACCATCAACATCCTATTATAGGTTAAGGGAAAAGCAGAAACTATAAAAAAAATAAAAATAACAAAACAAGTTCCACGCAATCTTGACCAGAATTATGAACAGACATTNGATAAAAAAATAAAAATAACAAAACACGTTCTACGCAATCTTGACCAGAATTATGAACAGACATTAGTCACATATATATAAAGGGGAAATCCTGATAAAATATTGTGATTCTCCAGATTTATTGTGGTACATGTTTGAGTCCTTATGCCCCAAATGCCTTCATTTGTCTGTAAGTGGACCAAATCGTATGCACGATGGGAGTGCAAAGCATAATGAGACATATTCCCAGACAACTTAGAAAGTGATATCACGGATCGAATTAATACTGTTACACTTGTATATGCAGATGCATTACAGAAATCTTAACTTATTCGTCAAATAGAACCCATTAAAAGCTGATCCATAAGATGCTGTTACGGACTGCATCATAAAAATGAGCTGCCTTCAATCATTACCATGAAATAGACTATCCAGAGCTCAAATTCGACAAGTTACACTTAACCATTACGTAGGTAAGCTCTGCAGAATCTTACTACAACATTATACCCTCAAAAGCCAAAATTTGTCCTCTCAAATTTATGAATAGACCCAGATGAAAAAGAAAGAGGGGAAGGGTAAATAAATAGATAAAGAAACTATATACGGTCCAACCTGCCCGCGTCCTCGGGACTGAACTCAACGTCCTCGCAACCCAAGCTCCTCGCGTACCTCACCATGCTCCTTGCGATCTCAATAACCTCTTCCTTGGTCTTCTTCAGTTTGTACTTCATGTGGATCGGGCTCGTCGCAATGAACGTGTGGATCCTTGGCCTCTTCGCGTACTTCACAGCCTCCCAAGCAGCCTTGATGTCCCTCTCGTTGCACCTCGAGAGCCCACATATAACTGGAACATAGCCCTCACCGTCCCCCGCATTTCCCACCTCCTGCGCAATCATCTTCACCGCCTCGAAGTCATCCTTGGACGCGGCGGGGAACCCGGCCTCAATGATATCAACCCCGAGCCTCGCAAGCTGTCGGGCGATGTCGAGCTTCTCCTTTGAAGTCATGGTGGCCCCAGGAGACTGCTCGCCGTCTCTAAGGGTGGTGTCGAATATACGGACATAATTGGGGTCCGAGATGCGGTTGGGGACATACTCCGGCCGACGACGGCGCTGCGGTGTCTGGACCGGAGACGACGAGGAACCTTTGACAGTGGCGGCGGCGGCGGCGGCAGCAGCGGAGTGGCGGGTTCTGGAGGAGAGGTCGGGTAATGGGCTTCTGGAGGTCTTGGGGAAGTAGGAGTGACGGAGAGGTACAGAGAGGTCCCTGTGGTGGTAAGATGAATAGTGGGTCTGGGGAATCCTAGGGTTTGTGATGATGGACGACGCCATGGAACCGCGGAGGCAGAGAGCTCCGTAAACAGGAACTGGTTAGAAGGACGGCGGCGAAGAAGATGGGTTTTAGTCTAGTCACATTGGCTGAGTTCGGTGTTTGCCAGTGGCGATGGCTGCGCGGGTCAGACTCTGACTCTGACCTGCTGACGTGTTCAATCCCTACCAACGAAATTCATCGAATGATGCTTCGATCTGTCATCCGACTCAACAACCTTTTTCAATTATTGATTAGTCGGAAATAAGCCTTTTTTTTTAACTATTGATTTGTCAACTTCGGAGTGTCATTTTAGTTAATTTTACAAAAAAATTAATTTATCGCATATGCATAAATGATATATTGTAACTAAATAAATATTTACCGGTAGGCGTAAATTAGAGTTAAAATCAGAATGATATGACTAATCCAGATCATCTAGTAGTTAATTATGAACTCGATGTACACTATGGTTAGAGCTAATGCCAAAATTGATCTAAGCCGATTGCTTATTTTGTAGCCTAGACCCAATCCAAATTCCATTAGAAATTCACCCAAATTCTGTCGTGTGTCGCACAGGTTTCAACCGGCTCCAGCTCGAACTTGGTGGCTCGGCTCATGCTCAATTACTGGTCCGTCGGCTCTAGGTCGATGGAGGCCTCACCTGCGCCAAGTCTTACAGTTCTACAGGGGAATGGCTGATGAACGCAAAGGAGAGGAGAAAACAAAAGCAGCAGAGATTGGCACATTTCAAACGGGGGAACATGCTACCTACCCATCTTCCACCCCACCGTATGACTTCAAAACTAAACTGTTAATTAATGTACACGGAGCTGGAGTAAGCAATGGCTGACTCTTATGGGCAAATATACAGAATGCAAAATAAGGCAAATATTTCTTCTCTGAACTGACTACTGACTCATCTTTACTCCGAAAACTGGCCCTCCCTCGTCTTTGAGGAATCAACTAGACTTGTTTAGTATCGACCATTGAAGGAAGGAGAGCTAGTATCAACTCGGATTGTTGTACCTGTCAGCATGGGTACCAAGCTTTTTTCGGCGTGCCCGAGGAAACAGTAGCCGCTGGATCTGTTTCTCTGCTGCAGCTTCAGATGTTGCCTGCAGCAACAAACATGATCCGAGTAAACGATGAAATGCTCGTGGGAGAAAAATGATCTTCTGAAATTTATCACAGAGTAGAAACTATTAAAACACAGTTCATCTCAGTTTGGACAAGCAGCTGAGGAAACTTGAGCAAGAAATTTCCTTGGGAATTAGTGTCAGCAATAGTAGTAGTAGCAGTCCCTTCTTTTTTTTTCCGGGTGAGGAGGGGAGAATAATTGTCGTAGCAGCAGTCAGTATATTTGGCAGTGCCTCCTCCTCTTGCCAGTGAGGGTAAAATCAGAGACAGACTGAATATGATGCGTAAGAGACAAACCAAACTGAAACAGGAAACGTGACGATTAACATGTAAAAGTGCTGCACATGTACTTACCCGGGTTTTGAATGGAAAACGGTGAGTTTGTACTTCAATTCCCAAAGACACTCTCACATCCATACCCAAGCTGTCGACTCCAATTAGATGTGCACTCTATGCACCATATTAAAATCATTATCTCATAAAAATCTGCAAGTTGCAGGCTCTGCATTGCATGAGCTAAAACGAATTTAAATTAAAGAGGAAAAAAAATCGAATCTTCCCAGGATGCCAAGAAATGCAGGAAAGCTGAACATGATTTTCTAATAGTACGAGGGGGTGGCATCAATTTAAAACCCAAACATTTTTGCCTCTAAAAGAGGGGAAAAGGGGGAAATTTGATACAAGTCAAGCACTTAAAGAATAATCTGGCTCATCGACTGTCCCACTTTCCTAGAATGCCAACTAGATTTATGGTTTTGATTCCACCAGGCCATATAATCTGAACCATCTGAAGGTCACACTTGCCAAAAAGGGTTGCTCAGGTAGCAAAAGTTTTTGATGCACACTTGACTTGGGAGAGTGGTATTTCAGTCTTCAGTTCCATATTATGTCAAGTCTATTGTAAAACATAGACATCATATATCATTCTTCATAGTTTTCATTCAACCATCTTTCATAGCCATACTTATTCAACTCACTGTCCAGAGATTCATGTGGAAAAGTCCCAAGGACATTAATAAAGTTTATCAATGAAGACACTTTAAGTAATTATATGTCCTGATCGTGCTTTACCTCCGCATGAAGACCTTTCTTCTTGCATAGAGCTTTAAGGGCAATGTTACACCTAATTCCCTTCTGGGCAAACCGCTCTAAAATTGCTGAAGTAGAGTGTATGAGGCAATCAGGCTCCGCATCCAGAAAATCATCCCGATTAATTTCACACTGAAAAAGAAAAAACAAACTGAGCAGATATCACAAATTGGAATCTTAAATGATAGCATGAGAGGATGTTGACGTGGGACCCAGTTGGACATGTAAGTAAGATTTGTACCTGAAAGCCATACACAGAGAACAGCTCTATTTTGACGATCTCCATTCTGTAGAGGCTGGAGTTAAGGCTGTTTCCATATCTCTTGGAGGAACTGTTAGATAAATCGGCATCTGAACAAGAGGCACAAGCATCAGAAAACAGAACAGTTCCAGCTCAAAGAAATTGGGGAAGTTGTTCAACATTTTCTTTTCATGGTTTTTAAAAATATAGAAAAAAAAAGAAGGGGGAAAATCTTTAACAAATCATGAAATCTTTCAACAGAAGCAAAAGGGGAAAAACCAAACATGTTCTACCACGTGAAGATAAACTGCAATCTATCCAATCAAAACAAGTTTTCTTACACTTTCATCTAAAAGCATCTAAGAAACGGTCTACTTATTTGCAAACCAATTAATGATTAAACGCCATTTTGTCACAAACATGAGAACTGAATTTTGGATATATGCATACCTTTCCAGTCCAAATTATAGACATCGCCACCATCATCTTTGTGGAAAAGCCTTCTCAGGGGGGCCTCTTCGTGCANTCATTATCTTTGCGGAAAAGCCTTCTCAGGGGGGCCTCTTCGTGCAAAAAAACTGGTACCAGACATCCCACAATTGTCACTCCATTGGAGGGAATGTCTGTATCCTTGGCATACTCCTTACACACCACCTGAAACAGATGCATTCATATTCACATNTGAGGGAATATCTGTATCCTTAGCATACTCCTTACTCACCACCTGAAACAGATGCATTCATATTCACATAATGGTTCCAATGCACACATTATTCACACTCCCCATACTTAGGAACATGAAAGGTCACAAAAATCTCAAGAAAGAAAGCGTACTTTTTTTTTGACATTACAGAAATTAGTAATGGGCTTCTTGGGACTAATAATGCTAAAGCAAGCAATCACCTTCAACAAGCACTTTGCAAAATAAATGGGGTGAACCAATTTCGATGATTCTGGCATCCCCCAATCAACTGGAATGTCAGATTCATTGCTTTCTGCTCGCTGTTTGATATCATAGAGGGAAAACAAGTTTGTGAGATGAGAATAAGGTAACAGGTAAAAAGAACATTTGATTCTGAAAGTTTTCTAATTCAGTAGCAGGAACAGTCATTAATTAAAATAAAGGATTCTTGTTTGAGTATGCACAGAAAGATCTCCACTTTTCAGTATTCAATGGTGAAAAATATTCTCAGTTTGTGTGTCATTCCTGCGCAGGGGCCATGCTGATCTTCTTTGTATCTTTCCAATTTTATCGGATGTCTCTGAAGAGACTTAATCAAAATGTTGATTTCTATATTCCATTTTCAATTCTTCGGAAGACAAGAGCAAGTTGCATTTTTTACAAAGAAGACACGATAATTTGGAAGGATCAATGATATCATTTACTCAGAATGAAAAATACACAATGGAAAATGTTATTGAAGTCAAATGGATCTGGATATATGAAGTTCCAGCTAAAAGGCACATATCTTCGTTCACCTCAATATAAACATCTTCAAAAGGAACATCAGTAGCGGGCCCAATACTGGAAATGTTGGATTNCCATTTTCAATTCTTCGGAAGACAAGAGCAATTGGAAGGATCGATGATATCATCTACTCAGAATGAAAAATACACAACAGAAAATGTTATTGAAGTCAAATGGATCTGGATATATGAAGTTCCAGCTAAAAGGCACATATCTTCATTCACCTCAATATAAACATCTTCAAAAGGAACATCAGTAAAAGGGACATCAGTAGCAGGCCCAATACTGGAAATGTTGGATTCCCCCATCATCCATGGGTTCTCATATATTTTCATGTCAATCCCAACGAAGACACTCTGCAAGTTACCATTCCAAGTTTCAATTTTCCTTAGGGCAAGCCATACTTCAAAAGGAAAATCATTGTATACATCAAAATAGTCAGTTGAATACTAGAGATGTAAATAACCAGAAAAACATTAGAATGGCCATGAACAATTAATCTAAAAGCTCAATCCCATTAGATAATGGAGTGATAATGTACTTATCATTGGATACTGTCTCTCAAGCATAGGACATGATCTTGAGGAAAAAGTGAAAGTACAAATTACATGGAATCAATAGAATATTAGGCCAAGGCAGAGAAGAGTACTTTGGAAATTTGCATTGCCTTTTTCCACGATATATGAAAAGTTTTAAAAAAACCAATGCCAACGGAACAAAGAGCTCAAGTCCATAATATATGTGCATCAAAATAACCATTGTTCATATCAGAACACTACAATAGATTCCCACAATAAATCATGCCACTCAGATTCAGTGACACAATGGCAAAAACCATATTAGAATTGCAAGAAAAAAGAACTTTATGATGAATCCAAGGGCCCACCACCAGTCACGTCCTCTCAATACTGGATAATCAGTAAACATGTGAACTACAAAACAGCAAGTACTTCAAATAAAGGAGACACTCACAACAGGGTTACTTGCATCAGGGTCTTCTAAAATGTTCTCATTGTCAAAAATTTCAAAAATTAGATCTGGACAAAAAAGAGAGAACAATCAGGACAAACATTAGAAAATTTCCAACTAACAAGAAAATATCAATAACTCAGATTTTGATGAAAGAAAAACCTCCATAGTCATCAATCTCATATTCAAACTCAGCCCATGACATCTGTTCATGGGGCTCACAATGTACAGTCCCCGGGAATACGAGCAAAGCACTTCTATGAGCCTGAGATAATCCACANAAAAAGAACTTTATGATGAATCCAAGGGCCCACCACCAGTCACGTCCTCTCAATACTGGATAATCAGTAAACATGTGAACTACAAAACAGCAAGTACTTCAAATAAAGGAGACACTCACAACAGGGTTACTTGCATCAGGGTCTTCTAAAATGTTCTCATTGTCAAAAATTTCAAAAATTAGATCTGGACAAAAAAGAGAGAACAATCAGGACAAACATTAGAAAATTTCCAACTAACAAGAAAATATCAATAACTCAGATTTTGATGAAAGAAAAACCTCCATAGTCATCAATCTCATATTCAAACTCAGCCCATGACATCTGTTCATGGGGCTCACAATGTACAGTCCCCGGGAATACGAGCAAAGCACTTCTATGAGCCTGAGATAATCCACAACAATGTCATTACTATTAGCTGCTAAAATTTGTCTGTATGTCCCTAGTGCAATAATTTTACNCCCACCACCAGTCACGTCCTCTCAATACTGGATAATCAGTAAACATGTGAACTACAAAACAGCAAGTACTTCAAATAAAGGAGACACTCACAACAGGGTTACTTGCATCAGGGTCTTCTAAAATGTTCTCATTGTCAAAAATTTCAAAAATTAGATCTGGACAAAAAAGAGAGAACAATCAGGACAAACATTAGAAAATTTCCAACTAACAAGAAAATATCAATAACTCAGATTTTGATGAAAGAAAAACCTCCATAGTCATCAATCTCATATTCAAACTCAGCCCATGACATCTGTTCATGGGGCTCACAATGTACAGTCCCCGGGAATACGAGCAAAGCACTTCTATGAGCCTGAGATAATCCACAACAATGTCATTACTATTAGCTGCTAAAATTTGTCTGTATGTCCCTAGTGCAATAATTTTACGGTTTCTATGTGGTTTCCAGTCAACTAATAATAAAGAACGTATATGTAAGCATAATATGATATTTAACTTCCCACAATCAGCAATTAGGTGTAATTAGGAGAATGATCCCCAAAAAATCAAGATTGAGCAAATGGGGTAGAGTAAATGAGACGAGAATTTTAAGCCTATTTGCTGCTTGGTAACTGAAAATTCATTGCAGACAAACTAAAATACTAAGTCAGCAAATAAAAGCAGTTATTGTATTTAGATTTCAACACTTATGTGCAACTAGAAGAGCCATTAGATAATTGCCCTCAAACCCAATTAGAAGAATGGAAGGGCCCAATATATGAAGATTGATTAGAAGGAGCAGATGACAGATAGCCAATCGCTTTTGAAAATGCTAAGCCACCAGCAAACCATTAAAAAACTTAAAATGGGAGATGGAGGCTTGAAAAAAATAGTTTCCATAAAAGCACCAAGTTTTTATTTAATATCTTACCTCTATTGTTGTCCTAGCAACTTCAGCAGAAGTGAGTTTAGTCTCTCTGATTCTTTTGCTAGTTTTCACCTCCTCAAGGGGATGATACCCACGGTCACTTATGTAATTTGACGAGTCAGGAAGAGAATCTGGGTAATCTGCAGCAACCAGAGTTCTTGAAAGGCATAGATTTCTCCCTATATGCAACCAATGAACTTGCGCTGACCCAAACAACAAAGTCCTACATCTAAAGCATAAGGGGAAAATCACTTTTTATCAGACTGCAAAACAAATCTCAACAGAAATTCTTCCATGGACTAATAAAGGCATCTACGGAACAGTTTTATATCTTTTCCTAGTCCAAAAGTCAGTCATAAAAACAAACCCTTTTGTTCAGTTGTTCGAAATGATAGGATAACTATCTAACCTAAAACTTCTGGTAGACATCCTTTGTAAGGCTGAAGATTGACTAAGGAATTTGAGCTTGATAGGAAGTAAATGAGGCACCTGGAAGCTATAACTATTCAATAGAATCATGTCAAAAGCTAGCTCTGACTCAATACAAAGCTTATATTTGTACCTAAAGACCTGAATTAATTAGAAATATAAAAACACTATCCAGCACAAGAAGATTTGCAAAAGGTTACTGATATAAGAGACAAACTGCAAGAGCCACTGGCTGCATATAACATTGTACATTCACATAATTCTATCTCTTAGTTAAGTATAGGAATAAATATACAGGTTAAAGACTGATCAGTCAATCTCAAACAATCCAATTGAACAATTTTCCTCTTAGAAAAGGCCTACAAATGCAAGTCCCATCCCTACCTCATGCCAGGAAAACACAGTGTTCTTTGGCCATCCTGAGAAGGTTTCATCAAGGGGTTCACAATCCCGTATGATGTTAAGCATTCTGGATTACATAGATTGTAATGTGAAGAACCTGAAAACAACCCCCAAAATGACTAACTACAGCATCCGTATACTGATTTAGGGGGAAGAGAGAGAGAGAGAGAGAGATAGGCTATAGCAGGCATAAATCAATCACACACAGACACATAGTATTCTCAAATAAATTTTCAGAATTCCAATACGTCTACAAGCTTCCATATTTATAATTTTATTAAGAAAAGTTCATTTGCAGCATAAAACATTAGACTTATTGGTGCAACTTCGAGCCTTAGAAATGCTCAATTTCTAATTGACCGTGCAAAATGATACCAGTTGGACGGCTCACAATATGAAAATCAAACTCTGAAGGTTTTCATTCATGATCTAAAAATTTTCACTTAGAAAAAGACAAACAATTTGCAGCTGCATCTTTCACGAGGATTAGTCGAATACTCTAAGTTCTCTAAGCAGCACGAACAGCCCAAAAAGATATCTTTACCAGACAAAATCACCTAATTATTTGACTTGCAACGAACTAATGCCATGCACTATATTCTGATCGAAGAGCACATCTTTAAACGCAAATGGGTCTCCTCCAAAATAAGGGAAAAACCGAATGATCGTTGCATAGAGATCAACAAACAATCCTCCTTTCACCTCCCAACACCATTCTCAAGCTGAATCAACCAAAAGAAAAGATAAAAAAAAAAATTACAGACAAAAGGAGCAAAGACAAATGAAACAACATAACTCAAGGGAGTGGAATCTGGGGTAGTGATGGGAGTTACCGAGGGAGAGCGAGGAAGCAACGGCGATCGACATCGGAGATGGGGATGGTCGTTGAGGAGGATGGCGACTGTTTACGAGGTGAGAGACTCCGTCGTTGTTTGTTGTTCGTGGGTGGGTGTCTCACTGAAGCCGCATAAAAACACAAACGAGACGGAAATTCATTAACTGATAATCTTAGTGAATCTATCATATAAATCGGATAAATCATCCCAAGTCCCAGCACAGTCATGGGCCATAAAAGTGCCTAATATGTTCCAAAAATATCAAATGACATCCGAAGCCTAAGTCCAAAACTTCGAACTTACCAAATGGAATCGCGTGAGAGGGGCAAACCGCCGACGACGGCCAGGGCGCCTCCGACCAGAAAACTTGAG
>CXYZ01007473.1:32158-43179 GCA_900006705.1 Sonneratia caseolaris
AGAGAGAGAGAGAGAGAGAGATAGGCTATAGCAGGCATAAATCAATCACACACAGACACATAGTATTCTCAAATAAATTTTCAGAATTCCAATACGTCTACAAGCTTCCATATTTATAATTTTATTAAGAAAAGTTCATTTGCAGCATAAAACATTAGACTTATTGGTGCAACTTCGAGCCTTAGAAATGCTCAATTTCTAATTGACCGTGCAAAATGATACCAGTTGGACGGCTCACAATATGAAAATCAAACTCTGAAGGTTTTCATTCATGATCTAAAAATTTTCACTTAGAAAAAGACAAACAATTTGCAGCTGCATCTTTCACGAGGATTAGTCGAATACTCTAAGTTCTCTAAGCAGCACGAACAGCCCAAAAAGATATCTTTACCAGACAAAATCACCTAATTATTTGACTTGCAACGAACTAATGCCATGCACTATATTCTGATCGAAGAGCACATCTTTAAACGCAAATGGGTCTCCTCCAAAATAAGGGAAAAACCGAATGATCGTTGCATAGAGATCAACAAACAATCCTCCTTTCACCTCCCAACACCATTCTCAAGCTGAATCAACCAAAAGAAAAGATAAAAAAAAAAATTACAGACAAAAGGAGCAAAGACAAATGAAACAACATAACTCAAGGGAGTGGAATCTGGGGTAGTGATGGGAGTTACCGAGGGAGAGCGAGGAAGCAACGGCGATCGACATCGGAGATGGGGATGGTCGTTGAGGAGGATGGCGACTGTTTACGAGGTGAGAGACTCCGTCGTTGTTTGTTGTTCGTGGGTGGGTGTCTCACTGAAGCCGCATAAAAACACAAACGAGACGGAAATTCATTAACTGATAATCTTAGTGAATCTATCATATAAATCGGATAAATCATCCCAAGTCCCAGCACAGTCATGGGCCATAAAAGTGCCTAATATGTTCCAAAAATATCAAATGACATCCGAAGCCTAAGTCCAAAACTTCGAACTTACCAAATGGAATCGCGTGAGAGGGGCAAACCGCCGACGACGGCCAGGGCGCCTCCGACCAGAAAACTTGAGTTCAGTTGCTCTCTCTCTGTCTCTTAATTTTTCTCCTCAGAGGCCTTGATTTTATTTTTATATTCCGACATACTCTTTTGGCATCTCTCATACGAACTACATATTTTCAGTCATTTTTTCCCCCTTTTTCTTCATTTTTGTCCTTAATTTTTTCTGAGGTTGGCAAGGAACCGAGTACCATGCCTTTAACTTAAACAGGAAATTCTTGCTTAATCTTAGATTTGATAAAGACATTCATCTAATCTAACCCCCTTTGGTACAGGATGATTGAATGAAGTAAAAAGGAGTGAGTCTACTGAGACAAGCCAGGAGGTGATATGACTGTAAGGGCGCATGGCACCAACACAAGTATAATACAAAAGAAATTGGTAACCGTGACAGATTTGATGAATCATTCTCGGACATATAGCATAACATATAGTGATGAAGTCCCAGTAGACTGGAGAAAGAATATGATCTGCAGAAGACAAAAAATGAAAAAAAGAAAGAACTGTGTCACAGGCCAAGGAGAAGGGGTATGCCTCGCCATTACACAAATATCATAACATCCATACTCTTATCTCGCAATGGGCACAAAAAGATCTTCCTCAACTCGAAAGAATCTGCCAAAAATCTTATCCTTCTGTAATGATCCTGAAAGGACTGCAGCTTCAGATCCTCTGTGGATACACGAATGAAACCTTATCAACTTTCATGCCCCAGGAAGAAGGGTATGGTATTAAGTGAGATTACTTCTTCCAGCTACTTGTTTCTCATCTGTAGCCTCCTCCATAGGGGTGTTGCGGATATCCACCGCCACCCATCATAGGGTTACTGTACCCAACGCCAAGCTGCTGCTGCTGCTGCTGCATTGGAGCTCCGCCTTGCCCCATCCCCGGGTTCATCCCCATGCCCATGTTATTATACCCCGAGTTCATCCCCATGCCCATTGGCTGTTGATTAATCCCTCCGTAGCCTCCTATTCCCATTCCCATGCCCACACCATGGCTACCAGCCATCCCCATCCCCCCCATGCCCATGCCTGACCCATGGCTACCACCCATACCCATGCCTCCCATGCCCATGGCCATTCCAGGAGCTTGACCACCAGCCATTCCCATGCCACCCATGCCCATGTTCCCAGCCATGGGGTTATGAGCAGGCCTGAGGGAGCCTGCCCCTGACCACCCCAGTCCCGAGCCAGAACCCATAGCTTTCCCCATGGTGATTGTGGATGTCACTGGAGTAGCAGGTTGTTTCTCCATCCGCTTCTCTTTTCTATTTATTGAGTCAAAATCAACTCCTATGTCTGCCAAAGGATTTGTTTTTGCTGCATCATGGGAAAAAATAAACAAAGAAATCACTCAGAATCATATATGCTTGAAACAAACCAGTCACTTTACAGTTCTACTTTGAATACGTTCTGAGTCTTGTCCCTAATCTAATGCTCCAAATTGTAAGGAAAAGATAAATTCACCTTTTAAGTTACAAAATCAGTCAACTTTCAGAAAAGACTGGTTCAATTTCAAAATAGTCACGTAAGATGCACAAGTTTATCTCTTTTAAAAAACATCTCAGTTTCTTAGTCTCATTAATAGCCACAACCTGTTGATGGATCTGGCAGCCCAACTACTTTCATCCATCAGGGAAAGGGTTTTGTCAATCACTATGGTTTAAAATCTCAAACTTAAAGTCAGAAAGTTTAGATTATAAAATAAGAATATTTATAAAATGGCTAAAGCATAAGCACTCACGTCCAGATATGTTCAAATCAACTAGCCCTCGGCTTAGAGTATCAGCCCAAACAGCTGACTTAGTCTGGAACTTTTCCTTTGATTGTTGTTGAGGAACAATGGCTAGTGGACTAACTGAAGAAGAAACTGGCGGCTGTGAGTTCATGTGAGACTGCTGCAGTCCACTCTGAGGAAGCATGTTCCCATGGATGTCTCTGTTTGCTGATGGAGCATGTTGGGCAGCAAGAGGACCATAAATCAGCTGCTGATGTAAGTTATTGCTATTAAGCTGCCCAGTAGATCCATTTGAACTTTGAGGAGTCATATTATGTGAAAATGAGCCAACAGTAGATCCTCCAGGTGGTAAAAGGTTTCCATTGGTGAAGGGTGTAGAGTCATACTGGGGAAATGCAGCATTATTTTTAGGCTGCATAGCTTGTCCATTTTGAGTCAGCGGAGCTGAATATGGAGAAGAAACTGATGGTCCAGTGTTGTTTTGGAAGTTTGCACTATTAAAAGGCATATTTATTCCAGCTTGTGCCAAAGGAGAGATCTGTGAAGTGACTGTATTTGCAGGTCCCTGCAGCGAACCAAAATCCCCACTATTAAGCTGTATAGCTTGTCCATTTTGAGATTGAGAAGATGAAAATGAAGAAGCTAAAGGTCTTGCTTCATGCTGTAAGTTGACATGAGTTCCATCATTTAATGGCATGCTCATTCCAGATGGTGACTGCGAAGTCATTTCTGAAGTTACTGCAATGGTAGGTCCTGCCTGTGGGGCGAAATCACCATTGCCAAGCTGCATAGCTTGCCCATTCAGAGATTGATCTGAAAACACAGAAGATGAAAGTTCGACTTGGTGTTTCAAATTCCCTTCATTGAACTGCATATTTGTTCCAGCTTGTGATTGTGAAGACATTTGGGAAGTTATGGGAGCAATGCTTCCTGCCTGTGAACTGAAATCCCCATAGGTATTAGTGCTAGATTGTGCAGGCTGTCCATTTTGAGCTGAAATTGAGGGAACTACAGTTCCTGTTTGGTGTTGGTAGTATCCATGATAGGGGTGAGAATCTGTTCCAAGTTCTGTTGGATGAGACATTTGCTGAATTCCTGTAGCAGTGGGCCCTGCCTGTGAACCAAAATCTCCATAAGCACCAGCATCTGACTGACTGCCTGAAGCTGAAAAAGCAGAAACTTGATATCCTGATGTATAATGAAAGTCCCCATTGTTAAACTGCACATCAGAGTGAGGGGATATTTGGGAAGTTGCTGCAGTGGGTCCCCCATGTGAACCAAAATCTCCATAACTCATAGTACTCAACTCTAGATGTGGCCCACTAGGAGCCGAAAATGGAGTTTGTGCCACCAGGACAGGAGAAGGTCCTGATGGAGGCAAAATACCAGCCAAGATATCAACCTCTTCCTCAGAGTTTGAGATTTCATGAGACAGAAACTGAGATGAGTTGGAAGGAGCATGAGTAAGGGCAGTGAATGAGTCTCCAAGGCCAAAGTCAGGTACTGACTCTGCCTGTCGATGGAGGTCTGGATTTTGGCTTGTACTTGGTGGCAGAGAAGGTGCCAATGTGTCAACTGACGATTGAGCCGGGGCACTATTATCATTTGAAAGAAGAGCTTTGAATGGAGCGTCACCAAACGGATTATCAAATGGCTGCAAAATTGTACAAGTAATATGAATCTGGCACTTGTATAACATTGAAAAAAAAGAAAGCTAACTTCCATGCACTTACTATCTATCTATATATATATATATATATATCACTTCAAGCATGCAAATGCATAACAGAGACACATTCCTCTGGTTGAAGATTCAACTATAAGTGAACTAGAATTAGAATGCATTGGTATTATAAGATGACAATTGGAGTTTGTTTGGAGGGCAGAAAACTAAACATTTGTTTTAATAGAAAATATTGCACTGGCTTGTGTTCCTCATCAATATATTGGCTTAGCTTTCTGAAAATTGAGGAGAAAGACCAGATGTATTTTTATATAGCAAAATTATAGGTCTATTCTTTAATAGTAAATGAAGCCACAGTTTCCAAAGTCCTAGGAAAACTGAGAAAGTCCAAGCTTAACCGTGCATTTATCAAGGCCCTCTTGTAAGTTCTCACTTGACTAGTTGCAAGGTTTCAACCTGGCTCAATCCCTACAATATGTATAATTATAGACCTATAAATATAAACAAGAACTCACTATCCTAATATAAAAGAATAATCGAAATCATATACATGTTTACCTATTTAGAGTGTTTTAGCAATCATTCCATGTATAGGATTGACCATTCTGACAATTTCCCAACTTATGGTCTCAGAAAACTCCTGTTCTCCAAAAGAAACCATTATCTGCCTCCAGAATTACCATTATGTTTATCATATTGGCCATTAACTAATGAGGATTTCATGCTCGGAGAAGAGATGTGTCCTCTTGGAAGAAAATGAATAAATCAGAAGGAGAATAGCAAAACACGAACAAACTTCAACTGCACAGTAAAATGTCATCTAATCCAGCAATACATGCCTCTTCAACTATCTAGATTATAAAATTATATATGTTTTCCCTTTTCATCCATTGTCCTAAAAGGAGAACAGGCTGGTCATCATTTAAAAATATAAAAAACATTCATCGAATTCCATTTTTCCATTTTACAAGGGAATAAAAATGAAGACAAATCAGACCAATGTATTAAACACATGGAGGATACCTGGTTCATAACATCAGATGCTCCAAAACCAGTATTAGCAGCAAAGGAATCTGCCTCAAAATCAGTAGATTTTGCTGGCATGGTTGCTAGAGAATTTGAAGGAAAAGAGTCGGATAATGAGCCAAGTAAGTCCATTTCAGCATTGTTGTTAGCGGTGTTAGAGGCAGCTGATGAAAAATAAAAATTAAAAGGATGAGCTTACATGATCCATATATTTTAACACTGAGCAAAACGTTATCCCAAAGTCAGAGACAAGCCTCCACAGTTGATGCTTTCCAGATGTATGACACTTGCAGGGAGTTGCAAGTCATAATACCAATTAGTATAACATCAACTTAGCACCAAGACATTTGTATGAAGAAATTATATGTCCATAATAATTGCAATTACTGTAGTATATAGTACATAAAGAACTACATGAAAAGTATTCTGCAATGATCTGCTAAATAGATAAACTACATAGTTGCCCACAGGAAGTCCCATAATCTCATGACATAAGGAAGTTTCAGTGCCTATCTCATATAGCCACTACTAATCATTAAATAAAAAATATGAGCTTACATTTGTCTATACCTGGAACAGAGACTCGTGGATCAAACTCATCAGGACCGTCAAATTCTTGTTGTACAGGGGGTGGAGAAGGGCCAGGTGCATTAGCAGCAAGGCTGACATCAGTGTTCATAGTGGGTGATGAAGCTTTAGGAGCAGCAGCTGATGAGGTCTCTTGGTCCCTGAAAAAACATAATAATATAACAGACTGATACTGAACAAGTATACCTAGAGCATAGAAATCTTGCATGCTACAGGCACACACCTTTCATTTTGCTCAGGACTTCGAGATTCGCCTACTACTTCTTCATAACTAGGAGGAGCACTGATACTTTGGTCAGAGAATTTCCTACCGAGCCTGCCGCCAAATTGACCAAATGAAGAAAAATACTACAACAATAGAACTTGTGGGGAAGATACACAAATTGGTAGAGATATCCACACCAGAATTTAAAAAAAGCAACAAGCATCTATAAGTTGCTGCTAACCAAAACATTACCAAAATTTGTGGTCCCAAAGATGCAAATAAATTAGCCATCAGTCAAATTTTTGGGATTGAATCTAAAGGGGCATAGAGAACATAAATCAGAAATTTCAAATCAAACGCAAAGAGGCCAATATGATAAAGAAATTCCAACATTCCAGGAAAGAAAATGGAAGAAAACATATAATTAGTATAGAAAGATGAGATTCCAACATATGAAGCTTTAAGAAAGGTGCCACATACTGAGCTGAATATTGACCATCATCATCAAGAGAATGATCTCCATCTCTATCGACACTTGTACTCCTCGAACCATTTTGGTTATCTTGGTGGCTATCTTCCCTGTAGCCATATCTATCAAAACACTCTTCGGAATCCCTGCTTTGGCGATCTCCATCCCGGCTATAAGAATCTCCATTTCTACTATTGCGATCATTTTCCCTGTAGCCTCCTTCTCTACCTCTTCCATAGCCATACTCATCTCTACTACTGTACCGATCATCATCATATCTGTCACCATATCCTCCTGGCCTATACATTCCATTGCCTGGGTTTGTATTGCGAAACCTATATTGGGAAAAGTATAAACATTGCTTTCTTCAGAATAATTTCTCAGATTAATTAAATTACAAGCAGTGCAAATCATCCCAGCATATTTATAGTTAAAGAAATTACAGAATTCAATGCTGTAAAGAATTTTATATTACTTTTTTTAGTAGTAAATAAAGTGAAAGTTAGAGAAGTAAAGTAAATAAAGTAAATAATTTCATATTACTCAAAGTGAAAGTTATGCCTTCATGGTGGACTCAATGATAGAAATGATGAAATTATTGTGACAAGTAACTAGCAATAATTCATCTCTCCAGCATTGCTGGACTTGATCTTCTTACCCCATTTCTTGATATTTAGCCATGCAGGAAAAACAAATACATCAAATAATTATATTAACCAGCTGTTTCAAGAATTGAACTCTCACAAGCAACAATAAAATGCATGCCTTCAGTTTGGAAAACATTAGGCAGGCAAATGGTTACACACAGATGGATGAGTAAAAATATTCCAGAATCTCATCGCTCTTTATTGCTGTAACTGCTTGTTGTCATCGTAGAACTTTAAGAAGGACAGAACAGTTCAACAGCTACATCAAATTGGGCACATTATATAACATCGAAACCCAAGAATTAAGATGCATCAGGTGTAAAGCAGGTGTAAGCTTTAGTGTGAAAGAACTCATTAGCAGGTGCAAAGCAGTGAGCTGTCTATATAAATAATAGCACTAACAAAATTAGAAAAATCTACAGAGAAATACACATAGAACATGAGCACAATATAGTTGATTCTATTAGATGCAGACTCACTTGTCCCTATTTGCAGCTGCCTTCTGTCTAACTTCCATAATCTGTTCCTTATCATTCAGAAGCATAACAAGGCTCTGAGATTTCATTCTAACATTGTTTCCTTGATCCCTTCCATTAGAATCAACATATTGAAAATCTGCTAGTGTCTGGTGCAAAAGAATCAGATAACAAATCCATTAGTAGGAGCTAAGAACATAACTGTAACTGAGAAAATAATATGCAAGTGGAACTGATGAGCTTTTATCTACTATAGGGAACAAAAACTACCGATATTTGGTGTGCATGCTCCCTGATCTCATCGATGACCCGTTCTGAACCATTTGCAACTAGGTACTCCAAAACAATCAATGCCTGAAAGAACCAAACGTCAACAGCCTAAAAGTGCTAATGCAAAAAGAGATAATATACCATTTTCTATTGAATACCTTCAAACAAATTTTAACCCTCAGCAAGCACACAAAATTTACAAGACCAAGCAAAGGCAATAACAGAGCATGAACAAAAAGGGCTGTTTAAGCTCAATGCCGGAACTTAAAACATGCAAGCACTAAAAGGATATGTACATTACTTTATAGACATGACGCCAATTTTTTCCAGTGTCATTGATCCGCTTCCAGATTACGCCCATGATCGTCTGATATTCATGACTGTGGACACGCTCAACATAAGTAACTGAATCACATTAGACAACACAAGATTTACAGAAGAATGCTTATTTAAGCTTACTAGTTTCTGGAGGCTACAGCAATGTCAGCCAGAAGTGTCCCATGTGGACCCCAGGCTTCATTGCTGGTGGCATCAAGAACCTACAAAACCATAAAAGGTAAGTAAGATAGAGCATTCCTTCAACAAAGTTTGCATTAAGTTTGTTCAAAAACAAAGTTTGCAGTAAATGAAATATCACAGCAATCAAATTTCTTGTTGAAGACTCCAGCAGCTCGTAATTCATGAATTCAGGATATTAACCTTGAACAAATCATAATTTCAACCTATATAAATAATAAACAAATTGTTCAGTCTTTGCTATTTTCAATGAACTTGTCGGTAGTGTGTTTTAAAGGGATCCATCATCTGCCTCCTAAGATGATCAGATGAGGGTACACCACCCCCCAAACAATGAAACATAAATTCCAGTGAACATCTTCTAATGATTCAACATCTCCATTCATGAACAGAAAATGTCTGAGAAAAGAATACACCTCTTTACCTTCTGTTCTATTCCTGAAACTTTACGAACCTTCTTATTCACTTCTCTCTTGCTGGAAAAGGGGGGACAAACAAGCAAATCATAAAATGATAACAGGAAAGTAAGGTTCTGAGCATTAAATAAAAATCATGATAGCCAATTATTAGTTGACTAATCCTGCAAGCGCAATCATAACCTCAACTAAAAATATGTTATGGAGAAAACTCATTAACATTCAAAACCGTCTAGATTGAAGATGCAGTCAAGCCAATAATATTAGAGCTGTAACTTACAGGTCTCTAACAGTTTGACCAAAAACCTTCTTCATTTTTGCTGCTTATCAGAGGATCAGAAGTCTTCAACTGTTACCGACTGCACCTAAAGGATACAAGAGAATAGAAACTACATTATTGACAGATCAGATCTACCAAAAGAAGTACAATAAAGTCTAGGCCCCACAAAGAAGGAAGATTTGACATTGTCGTTTTCAACATTGAGAATATTGAATACAAGGATATGCCCACTATTATACCGAAGGATTTAGCCCAACAAATCAATCAAGTACCCCATAACAGAGATATTTAGGTCAATGAGGATCTAAATCTTTTTAAAGCCAAGATGATATATATCCTGAGAGGAGGGTCAATCCCCAGTCCGGGGATGTACGCGGGAATGAATTAATCTGTAGATCCAACACAGCGAACGGGTAAGTAGGTACCACTTTCGAGGTTATACTTACAAACAATCAAGACATGAAAGGCCAGAATTTACTGAAAAGCAATAAACATCGGGACAAAACGGCTGCCGGAACTGGAAATATCCAAATTCTTCAGTCTCGAATATACAAGATAGATTTAAACGAATAAGAACCATTCCAAATAACAAGATCAGACGAAAAAAAAGCACAGGTTTGACCTCCTAGTATATAATCAAAGGACACGAGATCATCAACATAAAATAAAAGGCATAGGTGGAGGGAAAAAAGCAAGGTAATCGAGCCGAATGTATCGACGAGAGGATCAATCTGCATAAAATAATTATAAAAAAAGGGGTAGACTGATAGGGGCAATAAATCCGTCAGCTGCCCCAAACCGAGAGAGGAGGAGGAGATCAGACCTGCGGGAGGTTGAAGACCGGCCGATCTTCAGATGAAGAAATGGGATTGAGAAAGAAACGACCCAACTGTATTGGAATCCGGCGAGAGCTTTGAGAGGGGAGGAACGAGAGAGAGAGAGAGAGAGAGAGAGAGGAGCGGCAGATGAGTTGGTGCAATGTTTTCTTCGCCCACCTCTCTCTCTGCATCCACGAATTCTCTTCTTCCCAAATTCAAAAGGGCGGGCTCAACATGCAGCCTTTCAGGACAGGAAGAAGACAGCGCACCATCCCCGCAGAAATTGAAGGGACAGCTGGAGTGCATTTCACCTGATCCGGGTGCAATACACCGGCCACCGACCGAACGAGGAGGAGTATTGCCACTTCGAAATGGGATTGGTGGGCTAAAATCTGTTTGGGTCCATGACACGCGTGGTATGGAGAAAATAAACTCTTTGGAAATTCATGAAATCAAAGTGAAAATCCTTAGACTGCCCAATGACTAAGTGAGAAAGTATCAAGCAGATTGCGCCGGTTAATAATATTTATAATAATTTTTTTATTATCATATATTCTTTTTTTATGTTACATAATTAAATAAAATTACCGAAAATTTTCCTATATTTTATTGGTAATTCAATTTATCATATATATTCCTGTACCGAAGCTAAATGTACCATAGTTTTTAAAACCGGACCGGGCCGGGAACCGGTCAAGGTATAGATTCATGGGTCGGATCAGGGGTTCAATGGGTTGAACCGCGTGTTTAATAAATAATATTAATAATATGATATTCCAATAAATTGATATAATATTATAATTTAATTATGATTTATAATCAAAATCATTAATATAGTTATAAT
>CXYZ01007473.1:43334-108063 GCA_900006705.1 Sonneratia caseolaris
GAGTGGCAGGTTCCCGATCGAACCGGTCCGATTTTAAAAACTATGAAATGTACTATGCAGGACCAATGAATGTGATATGTCTGCTACTAACCCTTATTTATTTATTTTTTAAATCTAAAATGCTCATTTATTGAACTAAATTTCAGGTTTTTCGGCTTTTTCGAGTTTTAATTCCTCAATGGGCCGCTCCTTTGGTCCGGCATCTGGAAGCCCAGGCCCAAGGCCACCTCCTTTAAAAAAGCTTGATCTCCACTCTCCAACGAAAACCCTAGCAGCCTCCGCGCCGCAGAGCTAGACCGAGAGAAGGAGAGCGAGCCGGCGAAGATGGTGAAGTTCCTGAAGCCGAACAAGGCCGTGATCGTCCTACAGGGCCGCTACGCCGGCCGGAAGGCAGTGATCGTCCGCTCCTTCGACGACGGCACAAGGGACCGCGCCTACGGCCACTGCCTTGTCGCCGGGATCAAGAAGTACCCGAGCAAGGTGATCAGGAAGGACTCAACCAAGAAGACGGCGAAGAAGTCTCGCGTCAAGTGTTTCATCAAGCTCGTCAACTACCGACACCTGATGCCCACCCGTTACACCCTCGACGTCGACCTCAAGGACGTTGTCACCGCCGACTCCCTCCAGAGCAAGGACAAGAAGGTGAACGCCGCCAAGGAGACGAAGAAGCGCTTCGAGGAGCGGTTCAAGACAGGCAAGAACAGGTGGTTCTTCACCAAGCTGAGGTTCTGAGATCTTAAGCGAAAGACCCTATTTTGGATAACTTCGCGCGCACCCCCCCACCCTTCCCCCTATCCTTCCTCAATCCTGCTACTTATTGTGCCTTCTTTTGTCTGAGGAGCCGGATCTACTAGAAAGATGTACTTTCCATAAGCTGGATCAACTGTTTAATTTCTCCCGTTTGGTATGATCGAGTTCTTACGTAGCTCGTTGGATCTTCATCTGGGTAATTGAGATTGTCTTGCCAAGTTTTGTGGTTTTCTATTGAGCACCATGTTTATGACCTTTAGGTCGGACAAATTTGTGGAGAAAAGCCCATCTTTAGGTTGTCGAAGAATGATAATATAGAAGGGATGGACCTGGAGTATAATGGAATGGTTATTGAACACTGAAAATCCTCTGGAAAATATAGAACTTGAAGTGGATGATACTGCTTAGTTGCCTCCAAAACGTTCAGGGATGCAAATGGGCTGGAATGGCAACTAGTCCTCTATCTCTTTAGGTACTGCCATCTTCTATTCATTCTCTGCATTTTGGAGCATAGGGGTCGAATCACCTCTGTTAGTAAGTTGACTCTGTATGAACGAGAATAGGGGGATGCTTGACTGCTAATCGACTTTCCTTTTCGCTTAATACGCACTCTACCAACATGTATATAATATAACAGTTGGAAGTTTATCTACGAGATGATTCAGAATGGTCGATATACCGTGGGAACAGATCATATTACTATTTCTTGTGTTTGCTGTGCTCCTTGAATGGACAAATTTGAGCTGTCTGAGTAGTTGTTTTAGGCTTTAGCTGTGGAGTGGGTAGAACTCTTAGGAGGCTCAGAATTGTCTAACCATCCTCGTATGGAATGAGTTTGGAAACTCTACTGATAGATAACAGATATCTTGCTGGTGGAGTAAGGTCTTCTCCTCAAGTTATTTACCTCCACATCGTAGTAAATCACGAGCAATAATCTTATCAATGGCAAGTTTATGGTAAAAATGCCCAGGGAAGAGAAGGATCTCTCTGACTTGACGTATCAGCGGGTCACCTTCGTCATTGGACTGGGCCGATGCAGAACCCGATTAAGTCAGTGGATCGTAACCGCTCAGCCAGTACAGATTGCCATGTCCACTGGAGAGTCAGCCCCATGTTGGACTGATTATGCGGTGCATCTTGAATAGAACTTTACCGGTAAAGTTAAATGTACTAAGCAAATCACACCGATAAGGGATTCAAGATTTTGAGTCCAGAGGAGGACATGGATGGGCCTAGGCCCTAGGGGTCCGAATCTTTTTCCAGATTTTGCTCTCAGGGGTGTTTGTTTAGACCCCAGATTACATCCCATTCCCTATTGCATATCATAGTGCTTAGTTGTAAAATTCATCATTATCTGATGTTACAGTGGTTAGTAATCACTGTGGTATTATCTATATCCACTCAACTTTACGTTCTTCCAAACAATATAGAAATTATATCACAATGTAAAATTTCATCATGATGGAAACTTTCTCAGTAATCTTAACTTTATAATAGTCCAAACAACACTCTAATCAAACTCCCAGTATAACAAAAATCGTGGGGATCGAATGCTAAGTCGACAATAACACGTGTTGTACCTCTCTCTCTCTCTCTCAATCTCTCTCTGGGTGGTTCTGGTTGCAAAATCGGAATTGGACTCCATACACCACAACCTCTCATTACAAAAAATTTACAGTTATGCAAAAGTGTACCATGTCATCAATCATTATTGTTTTGTAAGTGACCATTTTTATTTATGTACTGACAGAAATTCATAAACAGTCGTCTATTTTCTCGATCGAGGCAGCGTACGGCCACTTGGCCCACCCAGATTTTTCTGCCGTCAAAATCTTAATCATACTCGACGGAACGAAAAAGTAGGAGGGCGAAGGGGAGAGGGTGCTGATCAAAAAGCTTACACTAAATGTGAAGATTTGCCAAATTCGTTTAATTTGGTCCAGATCAAGGTCACGTGCAACTCCAAATTTCCTGGACTCGTTTTTCAGGCCATTTGAATGTCGAAATCCTCTCTCTCTCTCTCTCTCTCTCTCTCTCTCTCTCTCTCTCTCTCTCCCTTTAGCTGACGATGAAGGGTCAAAATAGTTAAGTGCAATTAGCCTAACCGATTCACTTGGAAGATCCCATGAACTTGTCCGCCCATTGATATCTTATTCCTGGCTTCTTCGTGGAACCACCTAACCCTTAGCTTTTCCTAAAGATGATTAAAGTGGAGAGAGAGAGAGACAGAGAGAGGGATGGCTCTATTGTATACAGTTCCCTCACTTGCTGCCATCGAAAGGGGGCAGATTTTAGATTTGCCAAGTGACTCCATAGCATTTTTCGTACCCGTTTGTCCGTGAAGATCAAAATCCAGCCGCCTATTGCTCTCGTTTGTCCCTTCGACGAGGACCTGACCCGATTGCTCATGGATCCAACTCTGGAAGGAACGGTGACCCAGTTGATGGAAAACGATTCAGATGAACTTGGACCTCCTCCGTTTTCTTTTTGATGTTTTTTTTCCGAACTCGTTTATGGATGCCAGAAAATATGAAAAGCCTGGAAGGTATAAAGGCACGCTTGTTATTCACGAGCCCCCCGTTTGAACATCTCCATCATCCTATATGGAACCGTCTCCATATACTATAGCTTTCTTAGCTTTAGGGTTTTAAGGTAATCCTGCACCGGCCAATATTGTAGAAATCAAACGGATCTGGATCGTCTCGGAATTCAAGCTTAATTGAATCATTAAGAGTAAATCCCCCTCAATTACGATATTTTCACCCAAATCCAATATTGAATTTTCTGAACCCAACCCACTTGATTTATAAAGGGCTCAAAAGGTCAGGGAGAGCGTTCTGGGTCCGCCTCCATTAAGCTTTGTCGCCTAATTTTTAACCCAAAAAAAAGGACTGCTGGGGCACTTTTGAGGATCACAATTGATCCCATCTTTCATGATTTTGGCACTATTTTTTCATCAACAAAGTGCTATTGCTGATACAATACACATTCATATTTATTCAATTTGTTATAATTTCCTTGAATATTTTGCTAGTCCCTTCTTTACCAACAAGCGAAGGAAGCCTATATGTGCACATATATATATATATATATATATTAAATGCCTCAATGTGCATCGGATCAACCTCAATTAGGGCTTTTGTACGGCATGATGGCCATGCTTGTTGGGATTTCAACCGTGCAAAGTATGGAACAATAAACAATAAGCCATTGTGGAGGAGGGGTCATGGGTCTAAGCACGTGTATGGTAGACATGAACGGGAAAGAATAAAGTCGAAAGTTAAACCTGATTAGATCATAAGTATAAGTCGCAATCCTTGTTTACCAATGACTCTCTACCATGCCCGATCAAGACCGCATAAGAGATCACGTAATATAAATATATGAATTCGACGATTGATGAATGGGAGACAAATTCATTCTTCGTCTTTACTAAACTAGAGGGCACTTTCCTGTAAAGGTGGTTCGACGAGTCTCTCTCCTTCGATGAATGATCGCGCAAAGCCGTATGTTCGATTCTGGAATACCAGAAAGCAAGGGTTTTATGTTATTGGGGGACGATACTGTTTGAGTGTATACGATTCTTAGATTAAAAACATTTTCCCCTCTGAGTAGACATAAATACGTGACCAAAGTAAAACCAACTTTAGTTCTTTCGGTAAGCAGGTTAGTATCCCTTTTATTGACAATTTTTGCCTTGAATTTTTTAGCCCCAACCACGAGTTTTTTTTTTAATTAACGATTATTAAAAGTGTCTCTCTTTTTTTTTTTTCTCTTCACCTAATCTATTGTATTACATGCTTTAAGTCAAGTAATTGCAAATAATAGTCGTTAATTAAAAAAGACCACGGGGCTCGAATCCTAGACTGAATGGGAGTATTGCTCAGAGTCAGAACTCAATTATTACCACCAATATCTTAACATTTATTAAGTCCCGTCGAATGCTACTATATGAGATTAGCTGATTAAGATTGCCTGCCTGCCTGCCTGCCTGCCTGGTTTTGGTCTAAAATGGTTGCAAAACTAGTAGCAGCAAAGAATGAGAGACAAGATAATCCCTTTCGAGAGACAAATTTGCCTCCACTTTTGATATGAAACACGTAGTCTGATGATGCTCCGTGTAAAGATGGGGGGCCAATACACGCCCATGGACGGCAGTCATCCAATTATGAATGTATTCAATTCAAATCCCTCGAGAAACATCTGATTCATGGCAATATTCCCAATTGGAGGGCGCCGTCCATAGTGATTCCCTTGAGAAAACACCTCTCCTCAGTCCACCGAAGACAAACACCTTAATGAATTTAAAATTCACTGTCAGCCATACATACATACAGTTCCATGAGTTCACAGTCCTCACTTCAAATCCATTTCTTGCACCCTGTAATCTATCAAGACGTATGTTTTTCGGGCCTGCACCTTTCCTCGAAGGGCACCGACCTTATCTTCCTCTTCTTCACTACACCGGACAATTGGCGGTGCTATATTCGCGATTGAGCACAAGAATTTCAAGATGGGGATGGCTAGATCACTGCTACGTACAACCCTACCCTCCTTCTCTCATATAAAAGAAAAAAAAAGGGGGAGAAATATCTGACTCAGCAAGTAAGAATGTTTGACGAAGAAACGGAAAGAAACAAAACATTGCTCACTGGCGCTGCAGTTCATTGTCCTGATTTAGGGCACATCAAGGAAAAAGGCATTATCTTCCCTTTTGATTGGTTCCTCATTAGTTTATTATTTTTCCTTATTTTCTTCTCTCCCTCCTTTTTTTTTTCTTTTTTGGCAAACGTAATATTTACAATCACAAACGCACAAACTCAATACTCACCGGCCGGAGAGGCGCCGCGCCATCTTCTTCCCGGGGAAAATCGTCCTGTGCTCATTACAAATTGGTCAAGAGTGATGAACTGGATTAGTTCAATTCCCTACTAATTAAACCAAATAATAAATAAAGTCTAATTAGATCTCTTTTAAGTTCACACTCAATATTTATATTTTAGGGTTTTTTGATGAATAGAATCTAATATTTTATCAACCCACTAATAATAAACTTGACGTGGTACGAGTAGCAGACTGCCCTTGACCCACTTTTACGAGCTGGTAACTTAGGGTTGCTTGTGGTCTCAAGGGCACGAACGGCCGCTCGGCTCGGCCAATGCCGCGTGCGCCTATCACTTCTCGCCACATTCATCACTTTGATTGCGTAGTTTAGACGTTCAAAATGTTGTGTGGTGTGACTCTCATTTTCGTGGATCATTTTCTCTGGGCTGTTTTGGATGGGACGCAGCCGTGATCGAAAGTGGTCTCCGATGAGGTATGTGGCGGCATCATTAAATTAATCTAGAACAAAGTGGCCAATGGCACTAATTTCCCCACGATTACTGCATGCAAATGCATAGTCAAATTCAATCACAATCACAATCTATGTGCTTAGCCCCCTCTAGAAACTTTCAGAATATATTATAAAAATATAGTAGACGTACGAGAAATGCAAATATAGTAAATAATACGAAAAATATTGATAAATCTTTCGGTCTACAGTCATCTTGTATTCTTAAGTGTTGGGGGTATCCCTCCGATTTGGAGCAGAACCGGACCTCATCGACTGGGTTTTAATTAATGTTGTTTACGCTTCTTAAATAATCTCCCTATTAGGGTTTATCGATAGGAAAGAAAATATAAAAATAGGCAATTAGGTCTCGTGTGATGACCGAAAAGCAACTGCAGCGACTGAAGACTGTAAGTGTTGAAATTCGGCAAAGAAAGAGAGAGAGAGAGAGAGAGAGAAAAACAGAGGAGATACAGAGGGATCCGCTGCAGCATCAGAACAGCAAAACAGAGGAGCAACAGAGCAGTTTTTTCAAGCGTGCAGTGTGAGATCAAACATCGATAGGAAGGGTCAAATGAGCTCCGATTCGGAGGAGATTTTGACAGTGGATTCATGACTTCTGAAGCTAAGTTCTGAACAGTGGAGATCGGAATGGAGCTCCATAAGTATCAATATCTTCTATGATGTTTATGAACCACTTATGTAAATGGTAAATTTAGATAATTCGATATAAGCATCCGTTCAGTTGTGGGTAATCCGAGGGTATGCACTTGATAAAGAATTGATATAAATTCTATTGAATAGTGAAAAGTTGATTCTACAGTCAATTTCTTTATTTTCACCCACGTGGAGATTTTTCACATAAAAATTCTTTATGTCCCATTTATTTAATCATATCCCAACTGCACTAGAATGAATCACTCCATTGTTGATTATACAAACCTAACCAGAAGTCCATTAAACTTGCCCTCTTTTTCTTTCTTTCTTTCTGGTGTAGAAGTTGGCTAATTTAAATTTGAATTAAGTCGATTGACCCATTTAAAAGATAAAGTTATTTCCAACATAAATTTTTTCTATTTACAAGAATTGAACATGCAAACTTATATTTTAGGGGAAGAGAGAGTAAATAATCCATTTATATGAGTAAAAGATTGATGAATAATTTCCCATAAGTTGTACCTAAATAAAAAAAACTGATTATATATCAAATATTGTTTTTATAAGTATTGCATATCAAATACATTTTTATGTAATTTATTAAATCAAATCATTGATGCACTCCATCGAGAAGAATACAGAGCTGTTACAAATTTTTTTCATTTAAACAATGATTCCACCTTATAATTTCTTAGTTTAAGGCACGTATCGATCACTCTTCTAAGGTTGGTAATATGTGTCGTATCGTATTTGAGCGTTTCATATCTAAATGGATCGTATCAAAAAGTTCTCAACCCATATATCCAATCCGTATGAGCTGAAAAAATAATAATAATCTAGCAACCCACCACATATTCGTAATTATAAAATACTGCTATTATACCTATGTGCCATAGTTTTTAAAACCGGACCGGGCCGGCCGGTTCGACCTGGAACCGGCCACTCACCCGGTCCGGTTCTCACAAAAAAATCCAATTATTATTTAAATAAGGTCAAATCCAATTGAACCGACCGGTTCTCACTTGAACCAATAAATCCAATTGAACCGATAAGAAAACCGGCTAATTTAAAAATACAAATAAAATAAAAACATATTGTAATATACTTATTTTATTTTACTAGACTTATATTTATATTTTATGTTAAATTTGGGACTAACATTATAACTATATTAATGATTTTGATTGTAAATCATAATTAAATTATAATATTATATCAATTTATTGGAATATTATATTATTAATATTATTTATTAAACATGCGGTTCAACCCATTGAACCCCGGTCCGACCCATGAACCCATACCTTGACCGGTTCCCAGCCCAGTCCGGTTTTAAAAACTATGCCATGTGCCCGATTTAAAAAATTATTTTAAGGGTGTAGAATTTAAGAGAAGGATGTATGAGGTTGATTTTAAAAGAAAAAATAAATAAAATCAGAAAAATTATACATAATAAAGAATATATCGCGATTTTTACGGATTCTAGGGAGCAACAGTCTCCACAGCTCCCTAAATCCATGTCTGTGTATGCTCTCTTCCCTGAATTCTTGCCTGGCTAATCAACAGAATAAAAATGAACCCTGCTGGAAATTGTTCTAGCTTTCGCTATGCAAGCTGGCTGCTTACTTTAACGTGTGCCAATCCCGCCGTACGCACGAAGAAGAAGAAGATGAAGAAGAAGAAGAAGAAGAATAAAGATCATTACATGAACCTGGACATTAACGCTTCATTCCATGTCAAGATCTTGACTTGCATGGATCATCAACACACCACGTGAAACGGGAAGAACGATCAATACGTGTTTCGTGTGGGGATTACGCGTGCCTCCGACATCAAGGAAGATCGAGCGAATGAAAGAAGAAGGTGCACCGTACGTCTGTGTTTCAGTGGACAATGACGGTACTGCAAATGTGCCTTCGTTATTGGACTAAAAGTTAAGGTGACTACGAAGTGCGGGGTAACCCTAAAGGGCACTACAGCCTGCCCCAGAGATCGATTGCATCGTGAGACTCTCCGGTGGAAGTGCCTTTCTGATAGGTTCTCTCTCTCTCTCTCTCTCTCTCTCTCTCTCTCTCTCTCATGGAGTGTTTGATCTTGTGGAATTCCCTGCTCCGAATGGATTCTGGATGGAATCTCTATTCCATGGCCTGGTTGGGAATTGATCCTTGAATAAGGATTCCGGATGGAGAATGTGTATACCACCTTACCGGTAAGATTGGGATGGGAACATCAGCTTGAATTTGCTCGCTCCATAACCTGTTTCTAATTGGAATTAGGGATGGATTTGCAACATTCCCACTTTTGTCCAATAAGTTGTATATATTTATAGTCTTGGAATTTCTTCTATCTGAAGTTTTTGTTTTCCCAATTTTAAAATTTTGTTACATAAAAATAAAATTTAATAAGAAACTTATACTAAGAGTGACCCTAAAATTTTCAAAACATCCTATGATATCATGTATATTTGATTATGTCATATCGTTAAGTCATATATGTCCATCGCTATTAAATCATATGTGACATATATAAATCACAATTGATTAAGACTAATGTGACGGACACAGTATACTGATGTGGTATGACATGTCGGGCAACTTGATGTAATGTCATCATGCCAACATTATCACATCTTTGCCACATCGGCACGACATGTCATCATAAAAACTGTCGATTATGCATATCAAGTACGACCATTACAAAAAAAAATAATTGATATAACTTNAATAGAAACTGTCGATTATGCATATCAAGTATGACCATTACAAAAAAAAATAATTGATATAACTTAACGACGTAACAAAACTAAATATACAAGATTGGATATATATTTTTGAAATTTTTACGGCTCACTTACAAAATAAAACTTAATTATATTATAGAATCGGTTTTAAATTTGATTTTATACGATTAATTATGTGTATAAATATAAAAGGATGTTTTTTTCTTTTTTTGGTTATCTCAAAATTAACTTACTCATATTCCTAATGAAGGAGATCGATCATTTTGATAACTCTCACTTCCTACTAAGTTCAGTGTCAATATTCAAGATTCATGTATCTAGGTCATTTTCATGTACGGCACCATAGTAATAGTAAGATTGTCCCGATTTAAACATTTTCTTCCAGAGGGAATTGGTATCGACTACGGTCACTCCCCCCTCTCCCACAAGAACATGATCGTCACAAAAGGTCTGTTCACTTAAATAAGTCAACTAAAATAACTCGACATCTCTCTCCTCTACGTCGGATTTTAAATTTAGGTGTTATAAATGAAAAGCACTCATGTTGGAATAATTTTGCCTCCTCAGTTTGACTAATCACACTCAAACAAAATTAATTAGAGATTAATAATTTATAAATATTAATTAATTTAACCTATTTGAAAATTGACTTATAGAGGGAAAAAGGGAACCTTTTTCCATCAATCAATGGGTGGGGAGGCCTTTCCGAGTTTCTTTTCGTGCATGATGTAAACATGATTGATGCTGAGTTAGAAGGCACGAGATCCAATGAACCACCTCCCGTTCTCTGTCTTGGAAACACAGAACACAGACCCATTCCCCCACAGAAGAAAAATGAAATCACAGGGATAAGTCCTCGTGCAATTTATATACCATACCAATTTTAACAACGTCATCCCAATTTCATCGGATGTCTCCGAGTGGGCTACGCCCGAACCCCTGCATTTAGATGGGAGAAAACTAGAGGAACGAAAAATTCAACGATTATAAGAGCGTTCTCATATTGAGTAATCGGAACTTTCTCTTTCAGTAACATGCGTGGTGGGTGCGTCCCATCAAGAAATTTAGAGACCACGATCGCATATGGGTGAAGTGGTGCCCCGGTGTCCTGGGGGTTGGAGGGCCCATGGCCTTGCCGCGTGGATGGAAAAGTCTCGAATAATTTCTGATCGGATCGTAATGGTATGATTTTTCTAATAATATTTTTTAAATTGAGTATGAAATAATAAACATGAAGGATGTTATGTGAATTTTTATATCAAAAAAGTTACGTGTTGATTTTTGCTTCCTAAGGATTTTAATATCTAATCTATACACACTTCGCACCTGAGCAAATTTTAGGTAACAAGTACAGTATTTGTTTTTTATTATTCTATACAGAATATTCACTCGATTGGCGGAGGAGCAGGCAGTGTCCGTCACGGAGCCCAAAGACTTGTCTGCACCGGGTGCATGGACATCCACCCAGAGACGGATCTTTGGGCGTATGTGCACCCGTTCCTGGTACAACCACGACATCGCTGGCACTGGGTGGACTTTTGGGGAAATGACGTGGAAAGAGCGTCAACATAACGCGCGTTGAATTCCTTTCCCGATGTAGTCTGGGTACGCGCTCCAGCGCGCGTGTCCGGTGATGATACTCCTAGAGGGCCTCCTCCTGCAAATATCGCCTCTCACAGGGACCGGAAAGAAAATTGTCGGCAGCACGGCTCTCCTCGGTCGAGGCTCGAGGATCTCTTCCTACATCCCACCGCTGACATAATCGTACGGGAAAAACCAATCAATACTCTTGTTAGACCCCTGAACTCTTAACCCGGAGAATGCGTATCACAGGCCGTACCTCGAAGTAGTGGTAGCGCATAACATACACGTGAGGATGCATGGACAGTAAAGTGCGAGATGTCGGGATCAATTGCAAGTCCATAAGCGGGCAAGTATGGAGATGGTCACACAGTCGTGCGTAGAGGCATCAGTGAAGGGACGGTCGATCAAGGCTCGGCAGAGTGCCGAGGGATCAGATGGTGGCTATGGAGTGTCACTGTTCACAAGTAGGCGAATGCGCGTATCGGTGGTGAGGAAGTCCATAAGCAAGGCGCGGTGCAACGCTCAAGGATGCTCGGTGAACAAGAGGTGACCGAGCAACGGCACTCTAGGAGTGCGCACTACTCGATAGGCCCGGTAGACGCTAAGGGAATGCTCAACACTTAGCGGCTAGGGAGTTGACTACTTGTGAAGATCGGATAAGTCCTTGACCATGCTCGAGCACTGTTGGATGCAGCAATCCCGATCGGACGGCTGTGATCGTATGAGACGATCATGGACGTGGGCCCCAGAGGAGAATGGATCGGATCGACGATGCTGAGTCAGCGCCTAGTCATCAGGATTTGGTTAAACAGACAATCGAGGAAAGATTCTCCGGAGATATGGCAAATCAATCTGTTATGGAAACAATCTTGGAGATTGCATATCAACGACCGAGATTGAACAAATCGAGATCTGATGAAGAGAATCAAGGGATTCAGATATATCAGTTGCCATATCCAGTCTGTTAGGCTCCTCTATATAAAGGGGGTCAGTCTCATTCTCAAAGGACAACGACGGGGAAGAACATGACTCCAAGAGTTCTCATAGGAGAGACACAGAGAGCCAGAGACTNAGGAAGAACATGACTCCAAGAGTTCTCAGAGGAGAGACACAGAGAGCCAGAGACTCCAAGTGAGTGGAAGTCAAGTCAGAGCAAGCAGTCCAGTGTTCTTGAGAGAAGGCACAAGACGGGTGGGGAGTGCAAGTAGTGAGAGACTGTGAGGCATATACTCGTGGGATTGCGTGTAAGTGTTCTGATTTGGGTTGGGTTTTTCGTGTACTTGTAATACCTGTGAATGCAAGTTATGTTTTCCCAATTGTGTTCTTGGATTCCCTTGTATTGCTCTTCGGTTCTGTGATCGTTTGACCTTGACGGTACGCGCGGTAAGTGTGTGGCTGGTCGGCAAGTGGAGTGTCGATGCCTAGCGGGGTGCGGAAAAATTTGTGGCCCGCATCGACCCCGTGACAACTCTCCTCTACGTCAAATTGGTCCTAACAATTAATGGTTTGTGTCCCATTAAATTATAAATAACCAATGAGACGTCGACTCGGTTTACCTTAGCAGTCCGTTCGACTTCGATGAGAACACAGAAAATCTTGCTCATTGATGCGCAAACTCGACACAAATGGCCGGAGTGAATCGGTTGAGAGAATGAAACGAACAGGCATTCAAAAGTCATTGGATCACCACTAATCCAATTTGAATCGAGTATCCGGTTCGCTTTAGTGTTAAAACACTTTGAAGGTAAATATTTTCAATTCATAAGATTTAAATTTGATATTTTATTCAAGATAAACCTTTCCGATTACCCTTTGCTTGTTTGCCAAGCGAGCGATCACATATGCCTACATTTTCTGACCTTTTATTAATTATGCATGCTATGCATTAGTTCGTACTTCAGATGACCTTCACATAATTTTAATGGGATTCTTTGAATTATTTAGGTTTGCTGGGGGATGTATATATTATCTGCGAGAAACCCTCAAAAGTATCCAATGATTTCTAGCAGACGAACGCAAGAGGTTGCTTCTCCACACAATTCGTAAATAATTAATGGTCCCTTTTCTGATCAGAAAATCCGATCTCATGTGAGTCACAAAGACGCCCCTATGATTAGATTCGCTGATTTCCGGTTCCGTGTGCGAGGGGGAAAAGGAGATTAGAAGATTTGATCAAAGAATATCTTAATGCAACTAACAAGATTGGACCAGATCTTTATAACCCAGAAACCAAAAACTAGCTTATCTTTTATTAGAGTATCTGAATTGATGATTCCTTTGCTCGAATCCTGCTAAGATCGTCCGTGTGATTATTGACTGCAATATATATATATATATATATAATGTGAAATTCTCCTATCTTGTTGGAAGGGGGATCGCGACGGCCACTCATATGCCAGCTTCAAATATATAATTAAGTTCTTGGATACTCGGTTCGTATGTCAACAAGGTCGATTTTCGAGGTGCCACGACGGTCGGACCACTAACATTTACCAACTGGACGGCCAGATTTAAATAGCTTTTGAGAAGTAGAGTAAAAGTCTCCCAAAATGGTAAAATTTCAATGCGGGCATGAATGAGATGAAACGGACCAGGTGAAAATTCAATGCCACCTGTCGGTTTGTCAACTATACATGCCCGCATGTCCTCCCGAGGATGATTTCGGACCAGATTGTGAATTGAGGTGTAAGGGGAAGGAAGAAATTTGAGTCGGTTAATTAAAACTTTCAACATGTATGTATCTATATATTTATATATGTAGAATTCAACGTTGGGATAGCTTGAGAAACTCATGGAATGTGTAGATACATAATTGTTCACTCTCGTGCACTTATATATTATCAATATATATATATATATTATATATACACTTGCACACGATTCCTAATTAAACACACATTCCTATGGACTTTGTGTAAGAAGCAATCCTGCCCATGTTTGCGCCAAATATATATATATATATATATATATATATATTATATGCACCTCGACTGTCATCCAAGAACAATAACGAAAAAAAAAATACACGCGTGAAATTTATTATCTTTTTTTATTATAAATCTACATTTTTAAGAGGGAAAAATAACGTAAAATAAGTATATATACATACGGCTCCACTACTAACAAGTTAACAGCAGTATGTATAACTCTGTCGGCTCTTAAAAATTAAGATACGATGAGGGGCTTTTTTTTTTTAAGTGGACGTTGCGATGATCTTTGGATTGGAGGCTTTCCGAAAGGCTTGTAGATTTGTTCTCTATTTAGTTAATGGGGAACTGTGGAATTTGCCACCCTTCATTGATCTCCTACTTGGTGGGATTGGTCCCGAAGTCAACTAATGGGGAAGCAACGTAAGCAAAAGGGGGAGGAAAATTAAATGGTGATCAACTGGCATTAGAAAAGTAGGAATCTTATGGTTGTGAAAATCGATTATCATATTTCAGAGATTTCATACGGTTCCCTCGGTTCGAGTATGGGTCACGATATTCATCTATATTTCCTCTCCTTTTTTTTAATCGATTACATGGTATGCTCATAGGTTTAGAACGAAATAATAGAAGCGAAAAGAGAATAAAAGAGCACTGGGAATCCTATGATAATAATCGAATTCATAAACTCTTAATTATCAGGACGAGAGCGGTATAACTACACCAAACCCTTTTTGCCGGAGACATTTCTTTTGCAAGACTAGTTTCATACCGGTCAAAATTTGTTCGTACGACACATATGGATTGTGATACACGTCTTGACAAAACTGCACCGCCACTAAACGGACTTTACATGCACTATAGGGTCTTGAGGCCTACCGAAAGCGAATAAATTGTTTTTTAAACTAGCCCAATTTCAAGTGAAAATTAGTATCGATCAATTAATAGTTGATGAGGAACGGGAGAAATGTCGATCGGNTTCGAATTTCAAGTGAAAATTAGTATGGATCAATTAGTAGTTGATGAGGAACGGGAGAAATGTCGATCGGCTAGTGCTGGGCTTGATCCCAACAGTGTACGGGCATATATCAAAACCCATTAATGGTTATAATTTAGTCGTTTTCCAACACAGCCGCAACCGAGTAACAAATCCAACTGCTTCGTGAACTTGAGCGCCTTACCGACCACTTAAAATAATACAATCTTATTCTCCCAGAAAGAAAAATATACCAAGGGAAAACAAATCATAGTCAATCCTCGCCAAACATGCCTTCATCATTTCTTTATTGATAATAATAATAATTATTATTATTATTACTCGAAGCTACACTGCCCCCCTCTCTCCGTCTGTCTCTCTCTCCCCCTCGCCCCCACACCCAACCCCACGACACCACAGTCTTTCCTGACTGCATATATATATCCGTTTTCAGTCTCTTCCTCCTAGCATGCTCCCCCCGCTCTCACTCTTCTCTCAAATGGCCTCCGCCACAGCCCACAGCGTTGTCTCAAAAGCAAACAATCTGGGTCTGGCAGCATTCTGTGGAGGAGGCATTAACCATAAGCCACGGTCTCATTCTAAGAGGCAGCTCCTGAGTATGCCGACGAGAAGTAGACAGATGTCTGTCCCTTCTGTGTCAGCGGCAAATCCTCTGGTGACTCCTAGTACTTGTACCTCTGCTCCCCTTTCTGCTTCTTCCATGGAGGCGACGACATCCTCGTCCTCCACGAGTTCCTGTTTGCCCTTGCTCTGGAGAGAGGTCCAAGGGTGCAACGAATGGGAGGATCTTCTGGATCCCTTGCACCCACTTCTGCGGGACGAGATCATCCGATACGGGAAGTTTGTGGCGGCATGCTACGAGGCCTTCAACCTTGACCCGGGGTCAAGGCGGTACCTGAACTGCAAGTTCGGGAAGAAGAGCCTGCTCCAGGAAGTAGGGCTCGGAGGCTCGGGCTACGAGGTCACCAAGTACATCTACGCGACCCCCGACGTGAACATCCCAATCCAGAACGGGGGCTCAGGCACCACCGGCCGGTGGATTGGGTACGTCGCCGTCTCGTCGGATGAGGCGGTCCGGAGGCTCGGGAGGAGGGATGTGGTGATCACCTTCCGGGGGACCATCACTAACCCCGAGTGGATCGCCAATCTGATGAGCTCCCTCACTCCCGCCCGGCTCGATCCCCACAATCCCCGGCCAGACGTGAAGGTCGAGTCTGGTTTTCTGAGCCTCTACACCGCCGATGAGAGCGCCTGCAAGTTCGGAGTTAGGAGCTGCAGGGAGCAGCTTTTATCTGAGGTGTCTCGGCTTCTGAACAAGTACAGAGGTGAGAACGTGAGCATAACCATCGCAGGCCACAGCATGGGAAGCTCATTGGCTCTTCTCCTGGCTTATGACATCTCCGAGCTCGGGCTGAACCGAACCAGCATCATCAATTCGAAAAACCTAGAAGACCGTGACGTGCCCATCACGGTTTTCTCCTTCGGGGGACCAAGAGTGGGAAACTCCGCCTTCAAGGAGAGGTGCAAGGAGCTGGGGATCAAGGTGTTGAGAATTGTTAATGTTAACGACCCTATCACGAAGCTTCCTGGTGTCGTCTTCAACGAGAACTTTAGGGTTTTGGGTGGGATCTACGAGTTTCCGTGGAGTTGCTCCTGTTATGCACACGTTGGCGTCGAGCTTGCCCTAGAGTTCTTCGACGTCCAAAACCCTTCTGGTGTTCACGACTTGGAGACCTATATAAATCTACTCAAATCCCCCAAGAGAAGCGAGATCCAAAGGGAGAACACCATGCCGAACATTGATTTTCTGCAGATCGCTCGAGGCTTCATCCTCGGTGCCCAGAACTTCAATAACATGCTCCCTTGGAGGAACCCGGCGGCCAACGTGGCAAACTTGATCCAGATCCAATCACAGAGACCGTAAGTACATCGGGAATTGATGGATTCATTAATCTCTTGAAGAAGGTTATTCCATATCTAAATGGTTAAATACACAGTGGGATCACTCTTGATCTAGGCAAAGATACACGAGATCTTCGACTTCCATGTACATTTTTTTTTCCTGGTCGGAGTTTTTCCTGTGTTGGTGTACCTCATCTTACATACTCCTAATTGATAACCATTTTCTGATGATCATGATGAGGAACACACGCTCTTTTTGTAACTATATGTATATCCATTATATAGAATGAATGATACAAAAGCATTCCTCATCTCAGCAAACCCTATGTCCAATTAGCCGATGAAGGATCTCGTTTGCAAAAAATTGGTCTGTGCATTTTGAGGCCATGAACTTAGTATCCTCTTCTGTCCCTTAGATTAATAAACTCACTAAGGATCATCGTCCACATAAATAAGCTTACCCTGCTGGAAATTTTATCATATCATCTCTCAAATCATAATTAATTCCAACTGCTTCAATATTTACATATAAGTCAGGGTAATCGGTCTGGGATTCTTTCGAAGTCCTCTGATGGCAGCACTTTATATCCAAACTCTTGGACGAATAACTAGATCCGCTGTGTAATGAATTCCGCAAAATGAGCGCTGCTGCTGTTCTCTGTGTACATGTTCAGGAGAATCATAGAAAATGGTTTCAATTGGGTCAGTTGTTGCGCAGTTCTCCACTAACAAATCATCTCAGTGTATGCTGAAAGACTCAACAATCATGGGTTGGTTGAGGTGTTTCACACCTCTATCTCTTATACAGGTTATTAATTCGTATCATATAAGTTCAGAAAATCAACATCTTTGAGAGTTTACCTTTAGTGGGACGAGCTAACTCAAACTTATGGTAGTCTAGGTCAATAAGTTTCTGAATAATATGTGATATATACAAAAGAATTAACAAAAAACGGACTTGGTTTCAAATAAGAACCCAGTTGCTTGGAAAGGCACCAAGTGCATAAAAGGAGAGACCGTAGATCTCCATTAAGTGAAAAGCTAGCTAGGGGCTGCAAGGATTCAATGATGGTGTAGTTGTGCCTTTTAGCCTCATCATGACCTTAAAGTGGGCATTTGTCGATCTGCCGATTGGTCTCAGCATTTTTCAGACTGATAATTCATTATCAATTGAATGGAATCATATGAATTAAGAATTCGGTGAAAATAGCACGGGGAGGTTGTTCCGGCCCTCGTAAGAATTATGCACAGGGCTTTTTGTGTATGACAAAGTCCTGAGAAAAGAGACAGGATAATTCAGCGGCTCCCTCGTATATCTATGACACAAATTCTCATTTTTCCTTCGGGAAATTTGATCGGTCTGTGTGAACCAAATGAACTTGAATGCGTTGAAGTTATTGACTTCATGTGGAGTTCCAAAAGAACTACTCTTCCTGTAACTTCTCCCCCATTTAATCACACGATTCACATATAATCGCATGGTATATATGTGATGCAGAGTTACAGCCGTGTTCCTACGGAGACGCCGGGAGAGAATTCCGCCAAGACGTGCGTGAAAACAAATAGAGAGAGAGAAGGAAATTGGGTTTTACGTGTGCGCTGCCATTAGAGATCGAGTAGGAGAGCTCTTGTTCTGTGAATCTCATCTTGTTATCCCTCGAATACGTAGTGCATATGCAAGTACCTCAGTAAATGACTCAATTTTGCACTATGGATTTACATATATGCGTGTACGTTTGGTAGCGTTTGCTGAAAGTAACGGTGAATGGTCACTGATAATTATCTCTTCCCATCATTTGATCTAATAACGCTTATTTCAGTGTTCCTGGTCGGTGAAAATTGGACAGAAAACACTAGATTTACCTGATAGATCCTTATGCAACTCTTGGCTGGGATCTGTTAGATGCGTGAGACCGGTTTCTTGTTCTGCATTACGATAACTTCATTCGGGATCTTATCAACACAATCAAATAGATCAACAAGTTCTACAAATCAGAAGAGACATAATTACAACAGAAGTCCTATATGTTTGACTCTTTTACATTTGAATCCTATATATTTCAAGATGACATTTTCAGTTGTATATATTTGATTTCATAATATAAATGAGTCCTAATTTTAATAGTTCGTTGATGCAGCAGTTAATGACACCACATGGACCGACTCGTCGGTAAAATTTTCATCATGTCAACCAATTTTTTACCACGTCGGCGTGCCATATCGGCAACTTGTCACCATATTATTATACCACATTAGCAAATAGTATCGATCAATCAGCGCACCATTAGAATTATGATTAAAATATACTATAAAACCAAATATGTATAATCGAAATAGATATTTTGAAATATATATGACCTTAAATGCAAAAAAAAAGTGGTTGAGATGTAGAATTTTCACTATAATTATCACAATCATAAAACACTATGTTATCCGAGGAGTCTATGGAATTTACCTATCGTGAGCACAATGGGTTTCAAATAGTTGTCCGACATCTCAGTTTTTCATGCCATGGTTGATCCTCGGGGAAGATGAGGAGGTCGAGGAGCCGCTCTGTTATGGTGAAGACGAGGTCGACATCAACGGTCACTTAGGCCTTTCCTGGAGAATCTGTTCATCCATACATGATCGCCACTGACAGGAGAAAGCTTGTTTTTCAAGCGGACAATGAGTTGTGATGATGCGTATTTCCAGAGTCTGTCAAGCCATTACTTCTATCGAAGACTACAGCTAGCCCATTACACCTGGTGCAGGCCTATGTGAATCTACTACAACTTGATTGATTCTTTCGCTCCATCAACGTGCACGAGGGAAATATCTTGGAAATTTAGTGACGGGCAATCATAAAAGATGATGATCGACTTAAATGGACAAAGAGAGATATCATTGGTGAATTGAAAGCTTAATAATGTTCACCCAATGTTGGGAGCACTATTTGCGACACACATATAATTTATCTCGAAATCTTTGCACTGTCAGTGCCAAGATATATGAAGAGTGCTGCTCTCATGGTTTACACATCCCTTGGTAGCAATGCATGATTGCAGACCAACAACTCTCTGGCATATCAGATCTATTGCCACTAATGAGTTATCTTTGAAAATAGGAATTTTTAGATTTCTGTGGCATCATATTGTTGTAGGAAAAAAAAAAAGGCTTATGCATTATATATATATATATTATAACTAATCATATTCCAAAGTTCTCTTCTATGTTCCAAGAAAATTTGATATATTAATTGACAATTTTAAACGTACTAATCGTTTAATTAAGCAATGAACTGTGCCATTCATTAAAACAATAGAGGAATATTCGAGTTCCTTGTAAGATATCTTGGGTTTTTAAGTTCAAATCGTTAACAGTTGTTAAACTTTCGACTACAAGTACAAATTGTTGTTTAATCATGCCTACGTAGTAGAGCAAATATGCTGACATGGCATGACAAATCAGCGACCTTTTGCCATGTCAATAACGACTAAATTACGCCATGTTACTATGACAAATCAGCAGATAACGGCTATATAAACACGATCGTTATAAAAAGTGACGAAAAATAAGACCCAAACATATTAAGGAACCAAACATATATATATATATATATGACTCAATAACTTACTTTAGAAATTTATAGGATACATTTACAAAAAAATGACAATTCTATAAAAATGTTAATGTTATTTTACTGTTTATAAGAAAAATGATAATATTACATTATATATTATTTTAGTTTAAAATATATAAGATTTTCAACTCTTTAGATTTATATTCACACCATCATAATATATCATATGAACTTATATGGTTTATTTTCGGTCCTCCTTTAGATTAAATTTACACTTTCTGTATATAATATGTCATACAACGCTGGCTCCATTTACTTTTCGGTTAAAAAAAAAGTGGGAGCTAAAAATCTACTAAAATAATTATGTGAAGCAATGAGAACAGTACCAGAGACTTGCACTCATCACCGACACCAACCCAAGCAAGCCTCAGAATACTCAGTCCCACCGAGAAGAGTCGCGCTAATTACCCGGTACCTGTCGGTGTGCAGAGACTTCTTCATTCTGAGTACATCACTCACGCTCTCTTCTCATAGATCGATCCAATTAATGCGATATCTCCTTCCACGTACCCGATTGGATCGACGTCCGATTAGGGATCCCAAAACAGAGGGACGGTGATTGGGAGATGCTAACAGGTGAGAAGAAAAAGCATTGGATCGACAGGCAATTTTACGGAGGACTGCCCCCCTTTTGACTAAGTGAAATAATCGTACTTCTGGTCGGTGGTAGCCTGGCTCTCTTGAGTTCCTCGGGGGCCTAAAAATATTCAGAAATTGATCGCAAGTATCGAAGTGCATGAACAATTTGACCGACAATTTCGTCATCCGCTCCATGTGTTTTTCAACTGTTTGATTATGCAAAAGGTTAATCCTGGGAAATGTAGAGTTGGATTTTTTTTTTTTTTGGAGAATATGCAAAATTCGGGTATTTTTTTAAATAGGAAGCGTCGTACGTCTAATGTTCACCCCCCCGCAATCTCACTCCCTAATTATACACACTCACTCAATTAATCTATCGGTGTGAAATTTTGAAGAATTTACTTTCGATTGTTGCATCATTACTCGAAATCATTCTGCATTCTAACTCATTCTAAGCAATACCATTTTATTGACATTTTTGAATAAAAATTGCGACCAGAAGAACCCTAAAAAAGAAAAAGAAGAGAACTCCGAAGCAAGTGGCTTTTATTCATGGCCTCAAACAACCCTTAGCATAATATATAATTTTTTAAGTACAAAAAGTTAAAAAAAAAGTCAAAAAATGGTGGCCCAAAATTGTTTTTCTACTGTTGATCGACGGGAAGACCGTCAAAGCACGTGCGAGACGTGAAAGGCGTGCGTGCCATTTAATCGTCCGCTCGTGGACGGCAGTACGTACAGTTTGAGTTAAAAGACGCACGTTGATCATTTAATTAATTAGATTATTATTAGCAGACGACCATTACTTGGGACAGCCTACTTACTTCGTGCTGCAGTTAATCCAGCAATTGGCAAAGGGCAATCGGGTACGCCCGGAGCAATTATGAATCCATGGCAGTGGTTTAAATTCAATCCCCAAGAACTCGATCGAATTCATGGGATCCTATCGAATACAAGTTTAGGACGTTTTTAAGGCATAGAAATTGCCTGAGGCCCAACGAGGCCGGCNGTGGTTTAAATTCAATCCCCAAGAACTCGATCAAAGTTGCAAGACTTGATTTTAAGAACAAGGTGAATATGAACTTAATTCTGTTTTCCCCCCCCCTTTTTCCTGTAAAACACCTACCGCAAAAATACTTTTTTTTATCCAATTAATCACCATTTTTAAAAAAAATTCATAAAATATCTGTATCATGATTAATAATATCTTACATGACACCGTGGCACGTATTACTACTTATGAAAAAATAAATATTATATTAAACTCCATATATGTTAAATTTTAAGAAAGGGGTAGAATTCAAGTTTAATTAAAATATGTTTAAAAGTTAAGAAAAAAAAAAAAGAGGAAAAGACAAGAAAGTTGTCCATCGCCAAGCTCGTCATGGGGTTCATCAGCCTCTGGCAAGATCGCAGAAAGGGGTTGGGGCTGGTCAGAGGCGTGCTATGATCTAGATGTTGGCATGCATTCACTTCGTGCCCAATATAGCTTACTTGCTCTGTGGGTTGTAGCCTTAATAATGAGAGCAAGATTTGACTTTTGGACGGCAATTTCCATCGGGATGTGAACGAAAAAAGCTTGATAGGTCCCGGCCTCACCGATTCATCAAAATATTTGGTAAGTAAATATCATTTTATTTAACTCCTTTTTTATTGATTTTAATTACTCTATATATATATCACTCTCTGTCATCTAGTGTTATAACTGAATATTTGATGCATAGATACTATTCAAATGAGACACATAATCATTAGGGTTTGTTCCTAATTTTTTTAGGGTCTCTAAAATTTCAAATGAGCACACTTACTATTTTTAGGGTTTTTTTCTCTTAAAAAGGGTTTTTAAAAGGTCATAATTGTACGCCCCATGTATTCATTCAAATGAATTTCAAACAATTCATTATGTGATGAGATGTTCTTGAAAAGGACTGAGAAGGGAAAAGGAAATTATATTTTTTTTCCTAAAAATAAAGATAATTCTATTTAGATATGATGATACGATTATCTTTTTCACTAATTAGTGGAGGAGTGCCAATGCGGCAAATCTTGATCGGTGGCATTCCCTCACAAAATTGTATTGATGATGTGGTGAGGTGGGATCGATCAAGATCTTCTTAATCGGGCGTGTATAAACATAATGCATCCGCATAAATTGTTAAATAATCATTAGTGGCCCTAATTTTTCGGATTATCGAGTTATAATTGTGGTCTTTGGTGGGTAATTATGTCCCAAAAAACAATTGAGCATAAACAAACATCACGCGGTACTTTCAAATGGGAAAAAGGGTTTGCAACGGTCACTCCCCTGACCTGTCGGTACCAACTAACCTTTGTACTCATTTCTTCTTTGAATACATACATACATAACTGGCGGCCAATCCTCACCGATTCAAACCATTAAAGTTAGCATATTAAGAAACGACACTCCCACATTTATAAATTTTGAGAGTCTTAAATATTCAAGTTTATGGCCTTATTCAATAACAAAAATGTCAATCTAATTATTTCAACTTCGTCATGTCAATAACACCAAGCAGAGTTCACAGTTTGGTGCGTTCACAATTCCATGTTCAAATCCCTCCTAGCACGTATATTAAAGACATTTCTTATTCCACGTGACATGTAGGTGGTTAAAAACATACGCCAATTATGTGCCCTTCAAATCTAAACCTTGGAGGACACTGGCCTTCGGTGCTACTCGGTTGGCATGACCAGTAGTACTAGGCACCTATTATTTTGTTTATATAATATGTTAATAGTTGAATACAAAAATTCAAATATTACACAATGATGAATATATCCCCTTTCTTACTTATCAGAGAAAAGAGTAAGAGAGTAGGAATCAACCCATATTAATTTCCCTTTTCCTTTTTCTTTATTCGCACTATGCCATGACCAAAAGGCCAGGAGACATCGATAATCCATACTATTCTTCATCGGGCGATTGAGGTTCAAATATGTCTATTTCTTCTCATTCTTCATAGATTATAAACTAAGTGTTGCGAGTTTAGACTAAAATAGGACTCCAACAGTGGGATATAGGGACCCATAAATCAAAATCAAAATCTCTTAATTTCATATGAAAACTAATATTTTTAAATTAAATTCCTTTTCACTCACTCTTTTTTTTTTTTCCTTTTTTTTCTTTTTGCCTTTGCCTTTGCCTTTCCCTAGCCGACTAACCATCACGTTGGAGTAATAATTATAGTGTTGCATACCCCTTTTAGCCAAACGTTTGGCTCGTGTTTATTTTTCATGCACCATCGAGGAGATGGCTAAGGGGGTTAAGGTGATAATGCCCTTTAGTGGGAAGGTTCGGAGTTCCAAGCTTTCCCCCTAAAAAGCCTTGGCCACGGAAGGAATTTGATGTGTAATCGACTTGAAATTAAAAACTCGTTAAAAGTGGTGTATTTCTTTATTCCCGGTTTTCTCTTTATTATCAACAGGCCAATGAACATGATTATTATTTATTTATTTATTTATTTTGGTTGTCGTCTCTGAAAATTGCTCTTTCGAAAAGGAGAGATTATTCGGAAAGTGGGCGTTTAAAGGGGACCTTCACTGATTCTGTTTGACAAATCGCACTGATGGGGCTTAATGGTTAAGTTGAATCCGTAGTCCCACTTGGCCCGATCGATCATCATCAGGTACGCAAGCAACACTGTCCAAAGTTGGGTGTGGGGTTTGTTGCCCTCCTTGCCAGCCATTGAATTTTCCTACTCTATTTATTGCTTTCAAGAACTTGTGGGAATTAGCCATCTGCCGTGACGATTTAATTCCTCATTTATAGTCCCAATTCATTAAAAGAAAAAACTTCCCCCGGATAATTAATGATTGAAGCTCGTGACCTATTGATATATTTGTAAGATTTCAATTTGATTAAATGGAATCGATGGCTTATTAAGATTACGCACCAATAATGGCAATGACGACCCCGTCGATTTGGGTAAATTCATGTACAAACAAATGTTACATACGTATCCATGATATGATCTCGTGAATTATTCGCGAGTCGTATGTATGCATGTCTTCTTATTCACTCAAACGGATCCAATCCGTTAGTCGGAGGAACTTTGGTCGGTGTGGAACGTAGTTGTTCAACTCAACATGACTGTCAAACTATCAAATGATCCATCTGACAGTGGAGAAAAAAGAGAGGCACAGGGAGGGATCGATGTGAGGCCTGAGCAAGCAATACGAACAGCTTATGCTGTTTGATGATGAGAGACTTTTTCAATACTGCCGAGAATCCATCTAAATTGTCATAATTTTTGAGCTATTGTCGTTGGTACCTCATGGAGAGGCAATTATCATTAAGAAGAAGAAGAAGAAGAAGAAGAAGAGATAATTTGTGTCGATTTCTTTGACTACTCGCAGCAAATGATCGGAAATTTCCTGCTCCTTTTGACAAAGTGATTGCAATCACTCATTCAACGATAACACCAGCCGGATCCTTAAATTACTGGGGCATAGAAAGGACACAAAAACACATTTCACGACCCATTCGGTATCGAATCCCTTCAAATCCGTCCGAAACCATTCACTTCAAAAATGGGACTCGCAGCAATTCATGCAATCATGTATAGCAAGGTCTTCTCGATGAATGCTGGTGGGAAATTTCCTAGAGAATCACAGTGTACGCCTATCATCATCATCACCATCGACTACTTTGATATTCGCTGGCAGTCATTCCAGCAGCCAGGGGACAGAGGACATGAAAGAGTGGGACAACTACTGGCCTTTTGCTCTGTATGAATAAAATATTATCCTGAATGAAAATAATCCACGCTGCGGAATCTCTGCCATCATTTGCTCTGACTCGACAGGCTCTGAAGAGAATTCTCAACCCTCGATTTCCTTGCTTCTGAATATAATAATTCATCCCAGCACTGTTCGTATGGTGGCTGTGCATATTTTATTCAGGTAAATCACCTGAGACCGAAATTGTGATCCCCCGACCGGAAATCCCAACAAAGCAATTTTGCCAATGCGTGGCATGTCGATGTCACTATCTAGGAGGGATTTAAAAATTTTCCCATTTTACATGTAGTGATGCAGATGGCCTTGGTCTGGGTTATGATCATTCCCTGTCCCACCCAATATAACAAATACAATCCGGTGAATGAGACAAGTGATTCTGTCGGAGATTTTCTACCACCCCCAGACTTTCTCGCTTCATCATGGTTGATGATGGGTTAGAACCGGTAAAAAGTGGCACCATCTGAAAAAACTATGCATAACTAAATATTTTGAATTACCTGATTTTTCAAACTTACTAGCATGGCACGGAAAAAGAAATTGTACAGGCATTAAAGTATGAAAAAAAAATTAATAAAAAGAAAATTATGAAAATAATTTTAAAAATAACTAGTTATATATATATACACAATTATATTTTAATATTATTTAATCATTTTATTTAAATTAATATAAATTCTATATTAGTTTTTCAATTATATGATAAAAAATTATTTTAAAATATAAATAATTTAAATTTATCTTTAAAAATAATTATTTATATAATTTGTACAGTACCCGATCCCGCATTTTCGAACCGCTTGATTTTTTATACCATTCCGATTTGCCAGCTCTATGATGTGTTATAGAACTCATATGGAGCATCACCCGAGGACCCATCACTTGTAAGATAATTAATTTTACGTTTAGGTGAAAATATGAGTCAAAATATACTATAAATACTTGCAATCAAATATAGCTTACTGTGCCTATATTGTAACATTTTCCTTTTTCTCCCTTTCGTTGCGACCTGCCCCTCCAGCTTGAGCGTCACCGTACGCACGTTATTCAAATAAACGAGACCAACCGAGTGCCAGAGAAATAGGGAATACCGAAAGTAGAATTACTGCATCGGAGAAATGGGGTCCAGTGCAGTAATACTACCACTGCCCCCGATCTAATAACCAAAATATTATACATTCGACTCTTATCCTCCCATGCACATCTTGTTCAATTTTCGGTCCTATGCACCGTCGTTTCCGATGAATCGATTCTCCCCCGTTGTCTTAAAGGGCGGAGTGGAGAACGTAATCTCACCAATTTGCACCCGCGCATCGATGTTTCTCTCGATCGGGAAAGGACCAAAGGGAAAAGAGAAATTTGCCCAAGTTGGGCCAACTTCCAAAGAAGGGTGAGAGGGGACCAACTNGAAATTTGCCCAAGTTGGGCCAACTTCCAAAGGGTGAGAGGGGACCAATTCAGAGGATGGGATAAGATAACCTAACAAAAAATATATATAGTTTTCCATGATGTTAATATGCGAGAATGATTAAAGGGATGTTATTCACCACCAAAATCCTTGTATAATTCAAGAAATCGGCCTTCTTCAAGATCCAATCTGAACAGTACACAATTGACAAATTCTTTTCAAGCAGGCATTTCAGATTGATATTCGATTGCACTCGCCAAATCGTATCACTTGGTTTTCTAAAGCTACATGCACTGTAAATTGTTCTATGCAACAACCTAGTGAGTATCCAAAAACGTAGGGTTAGATTTAACTAGTCTTGATTTGAGGGGAGAAAAACCGATCTGGGGGGGGTAGACGGATTTGGGTCCCTTTCATTGCTGCTGCTTCGACGATGAACGGGTAAAACCTAATGATTCTGTAGGGCAAGAAACACGTGTTTACCTCATCCCGACGATGCGGCAGCAGCAAACTCTGACCTAAAAGAGAGATCATTTATTTAGTACTGCTTGTCGGATTCAGATATGTAAGGCTGAGAGATCAGAGGAGGGAAGGCCAACACCGACCACATCCGCTCTGGTATGGTATGAGATCAATATTTTCGGGGCCTGTAAAAGATGAAGGAAGAAGAAGAAGAGGCAGGAGGAGAAATTAGTAAGTAAAGCCACATCTACGAAAGAGAATGCTGATTCATAAAAACTACTATGGTATCCATTGTGTCAACCGCCATGGTCGAGTTTTCCCATCTGCTTTACCTTTACCTGTCAACTACTCATCGTACCGAGCTGCCGAAGAATTTGAATTATCAACTATTTTCCACTAGGAAGAATTTTTGGGCTACTCAAATGACTCGGCCTAAATCCGACACAACAAATATGCCCCAAGCCAAGCCTCATTGTACCGGACCGTTAGAGTGTAAGCCTGGCTGGGCTCACAGTTATTGGGTCGTGCCAAGCAACATCTGTTCGGCTCGCACTGTTGGCACTTTGGTGCAATATAATGAATTATCAAAGCTTAAATTTAAAAAAAAAAGATAATCAAGAGAGGGAGAGAGGTTCTCTCAATCTAAATTAATCAGAGGTCTGAGTTACGTACCGAGTAGGCGTTGAATGCAACTATATACAAGGAGCAACTACATGCAGGGTGTGCAGAAAGATCCTCATCCACCTTGTTCTCCTGACACTTTTTCAGAAGGTATAGCTGCCGCCTCGGATGCAAAAACTGCCAAAGTCAACATGATTTTTTAGTGTTAAAATAAGAGGCCACACTATCAACCGATCCAATTGAAGTATGACACCAATGTATATCATCAAATAAAGGTCATAATCCTGTCTTGACGTTCTTGCCATATAAATGACACATAGAGATCAGGTACACAACCTCGGAGGAAACACTTGACAAGATTAGTGAGTCAAGACAGAGACAGAGAGAAGTTAATCACCTCTTCCAGAAACGGGAGGGGGTGGGGGGGTGGAGTGTTGGTGGAAACCATTCCCTTTTATCTCACGCAAAAGCTCCCCATCTCTGATCCCAGAAGGCAATGCAAGCAAAAGAGCAGTCAAAATATTACTTCCTGATGGCTGCTGCAACACAACGAATGGAATTCCCAAGTTGTTGGAGACGCAACATCACAGTTTCACCAGAGAAGCAGGAACAAGCACATCGACTTTCTCAGAATTTTTACCTTTCACCACTGTCGCACTTAAAACTCATCTTTATCATCAGCCGGCAAGCGACACAGGTTCTCCCGCAGAAAGAGCAACCAGCAGAACCAGTATTCCCAGCCAGAATATCAACAGCCCCTTGGCAGCAGGTGCTAGTGGCAACTTCGTGAAAATTGTCATCATCAGTGAGAGATGGGAGCCTTCTACAAGAAGTTGCTGAGGACAAGAAATCAAGTACATGTTTGTGGAGACCAGTCTCCATCACTTGCTTAAGCACATCATCCTGCAATATGAATAGAAGTTTGAAGGTCTATTTCTGCTTCATCAATTTCTGATAGTGTCATCATGTTGAATGAAAGGACAGACTGGTACAAATTGATCCGTAAGTGAACCATCCTGCAGATCCAGTTCCCACCATTTCTTCCCATATCATTCCATTTCCAAGAAAAGGAAAGATGATCATATTCAGAATTGGTGTACCAATGAATTCATTGAATTGTCTTAGAGCAAACAATAGAATAATCAAGATTGAACCAAATTATCATTTGTTTGTTATAAACATGCAACCTAAACATTTAAGTAAAATATTCCTTTTCCGGATCTTAAGGCTATTTCTTTCATGAAACAATATAATCATATGCCACAGTATGGTTTCCTTCGTCAAACTCACTAGATAAAGCATATCGCTACAGCATACCTTCACAAATAACTTTCCCTTCTCTCTTGACTTATACTTCTTGTGTTATCCCTCTGCCCCACGAACTTCTGCAACCCATTGAATGAAATTCTTGAAGTCGGATGGGAGATATGTGCAAAGAATACCAATAGCCTTCTTTAACATCTTCCACATCTTGAGACTTCAAGAGAAGCGGAACATCATCCACCAAGTACTTCGCAATACTATTCCAGCTCTCATTTCTGCAACTCTGCGGGGAGAGTTTTGCTTTGAGTTGTTCGTCAACATCATTACTGAAAATATTCCACAAGTAGAAGAGTGAAGTTTAATTATTTAGTTACAAGAAAGCAAAAATAGCAAACCAAGACCCGCCACAATGAAATTAGAACATAAAAGTAACACCAAAGAATATGTTGGCATCACTTTCAACAGGAAAGTCCGATATGTTTGCAGAAAGGACTTTATCAGGTATACCAGACTCCTGAACACGAATTCTGGAACATCCTAATTTGTATGAATAAGTACGAGGCAACCTCAGCATCTATAACAAGTCTCAAGCTTTTGATGGTAGAAAAGATCACCAAGATCATCAATACCCAGGATACTGAATCAAAACTTTTGCTACTTAAAGATGCAATAGATTGGTGAACAATGAGAAATCAGAAAAAAAAAATATGAAAGGTATAAAATATAGACAACAAAGCAAATACTGCATCTGCATAGATACGCAGGTACCAAGTTACCAGCACATCCCATAACAGTAGTTACTGTGACAAATACCAGTGTATAGAGGAGCCCCAGATCCCTCCGAGGTCTAGATATCATCATGAACCTGATAAGAGGATAGAATTATAAAGTCAGTAGAGGTTCATGAAACCCTTGACAATGGGTATACAATTTGAACTCTAACAGGGAAGCTCTGACACTTAATAATGCTAAAGCTGTATCAGTAATATCTGGGAAAGGACGTGAAATACATGGATGAACAATAGCATCGGATTAATTATATTGATGTTACCCTCTCTTCTGTCCTGTTTTCTCATCAGTAGTATCCATGGCTTCCCAAAGAAGAGTAAGATGGACCCAATGAGGAGGATACTTGAATCTTGCAACATCCAGTATTAGCACCATGTCCCTTCCCGCATGATAACCACCAATAGGTGAAAAATGACCAGTCCCAGTCTGCAATCGTAGTGTTACAAAATACAGTAATCAACTCTTCAGTGGGGCAGCTTTCATGGAAGACTGTACATATACATACATGTGTGTATGGAATACTTCCTCTACCTGTTTAAAGGTGGCCCTATGATAAGATGAAACCACATGACAACCATCTGAAGTAGAACATCTCTTCACAAATTGACGGAACTGATCAACTGTAGTTTGACTAGTACGGAAAGCTTGTACTTCGGCTCCAGCACATTGAGCCAGACACACAAGCTTCCCGAGGGAAATTCCTTCAGCTTTTACTTTTTCCAAAGGCTCACAGCAATCTAGCATTGACTCATCAAACCATCTCCATGGACCTAGAGAATTTTCACGGATTCAGTAAATATGAGAGAGATGAGAACACAAGATGTAGATCAAGAACGTGCAGCACAAATCTGGACAGAAAACAAATGATTCTGGTTCAAATTTACAATTTTATGAAACTGAAAGTCAAGAACCCCATCACAATCCACAAACTAACTTCAGTCTCAGTTTCCCATGGTGTCAACTGAGACCCATGGAAACCACACCAAACCATAGATTGAGGTTATCATAGGACTCTTTGAAAAGCCAAAGTTAGTCACTAACTTCTCGAATGAGACACGTGAAAACTCTATCCACTTCATTTTCAGTTGACCAAGGTCTACTTGACTTGTTTTTGGCCAAAACCTAGTTGAGTCAGGTAAACATGATTTAATGAAGCAGTAAAAGATCAAGAAAATTCAGATTCTGATACAAGCCCTCCAACAAATAACAGAAATGGAGCCAACAATTTATTCTTAGAACTCGCTCACTGAACTCATTTATGGCATTCTCATAGAACAAATATCTCTATTTAATCAAGTGAATCAGGGTGACGATCCTGTAACCAGCTAGCCTCTTGTGTCATATCAAGACCCCCAGCCCCCCCCCCCCCCCCCCCCACAACAACACTAGAGAATCACATTTAAATAAGAATAGCCGTAGCTTTATAAACCAAAACAAGAACCTGCATTTATCTGAATTTATTAAATGAACAGGACAAGAAGCACCTTTCCATTTTCTTCTGGGGTCAATGGCAAGAGCATTCAATACCATCGACAGACTAGCCAATCCACAGTATGCCGGCTCCGACTGCGTCTGAAAGTATGAAATCAACTTATAGAACCCTTCCATCGTTCCGGCTTGAACGGCATCAATGAACAGCATCTGCAAAGCCAAAAACACCAAGCGTTTAACTTTTAAATCACAACACCTACTGGTCTCAGGAATTCAATACCCTGTCGATTAACTGCTGTCAGACGACAACCTTCCACTTAATGCGAACAAACCGTCCTAATACTAACAAATGCCCATCACCACAAAAATCAGCTAAAAGCACATACAGTCCTCCTTTCATGCTCGGTACGACTATTTTATGAATCTCCACATAAAGGCAGAAGTATAGAGCGGCAGAGTACCTTCCCTTCGTTGGAGGCGAAGTCGATTGCTGGAGGAGAGGGGAGGACTCGCCTGTACAGACCCGCCATTGCTGCCATTTCCAGCTAATCACCTCCCACCAAGATTTTGCAGTGGTTGAATTCAATACTGAGCGCTTCTGCTCCTTCCTCCGCGACAAATACCAGCGTAAGGAATCGAACTTGATTGGGCACACACTCCAAAGCCACCCCCCCAAGGAGGAAGAATTGGGAGTCCAACAGTCAAAGTACCGACATCCGAAAGTCAAACTTACTTCTCCCTTTTTTTTTTTTCACCCTGAACAGTCATACTTCGTGCTTGTACACTCTGTAGCTAGTAGCCTGGACCGGGCCTGGCACAACAGTATTGTGTCGAGCAATCTTATCGGGCTGGGTCGGATTTATTTTATTTGTCGGTCCAATAATCCGAAAAATAATTAAAATTTTATAACATCCAAAAAAAAGGTTAAATTCATACATGAGTATACCTTTGATTTGAGTGTGATCCACCATATTATGTTATAATAAATTTCCTAAATTTTCTTAGTTTCGGTGGGGCGATGGCCGGCCCTCCCTAAATCCATCCCTGGCTTGAGCTGAGAAGGTACCTCGATGCCGTGAAATTTCTGGACTCGCGGGCATTGGGGGCACGGTGCGAATGTCTAGACTATAGATTCATACGGTTGATCCCAGATAAAAAAAAAGGAAGAAGAAGGAGAATTTCCAAACGATACTCACAATTCATACTGAGTTCTTAACGCTGCGGTAAGCAACAACTCACAATGATACCAAACCACAGTAACCCAAGCCCACCACTGGTGACTTGCGTACTCTGACCTTCTACATGCACGATCGACTGGCAATACGTGCGTACAAAGGGCAAAGCTTATTGAAAAATGTGAAAGTCGACACACAATGATGCTTTCCGAGGGACCAGTTTCATCGATCAGCGGTTGCGATTGAAGAAACAATAGTCTGATGGGGTTCTCGGAATATGTGGTATATTATCTTTTCCTTCAGCAGTGGGCGGGGTGAGGGAGATTGCACTTGCTAGGGATCTGCATGGCGAGTTTTGGGTCGATCCCGAGAGACGGCAATACCTTCGAGTTTCTGTACGAGCAGAGGCAGCCCATGTTGGCGTGCGACAGCGCGGTGCAGCACTCTGCAGTTGGTGGAGACGGGTTCGGCGGCGTGGCCGCCGGCTTGCAGGCCATCAGACCCTTGTTCGTCATGTTGCAAATGGCCTGCAAATGCATGCATGCACGTAATAAATCAGAAACGGTTCGCCAGAAACNGATAAAAAAAAAGGAAGAAGAAGGAGAATTTCCAAACGATACTCACAATTCATACTGAGTTCTTAACGCTGCGGTAAGCAACAACTCACAATGATACCAAACCACAGTAACCCAAGCCCACCACTGGTGACTTGCGTACTCTGACCTTCTACATGCACGATCGACTGGCAATACGTGCGTACAAAGGGCAAAGCTTATTGAAAAATGTGAAAGTCGACACAGAATGATGCTTTCCGAGGGACCAGTTTCATCGATCAGCGGTTGCGATTGAAGAAACAATAGTCTGATGGGGTTCTCGGAATATGTGGTATATTATCTTTTCCTTCAGCAGTGGGCGGGGTGAGGGAGATTGCACTTGCTAGGGATCTGCATGGCGAGTTTTGGGTCGATCCCGAGAGACGGCAATACCTTCGAGTTTCTGTACGAGCAGAGGCAGCCCATGTTGGCGTGCGACAGCGCGGTGCAGCACTCTGCAGTTGGTGGAGACGGGTTCGGCGGCGTGGCCGCCGGCTTGCAGGCCATCAGACCCTTGTTCGTCATGTTGCAAATGGCCTGCAAATGCATGCATGCACGTAATAAATCAGAAACGGTTCGCCAGAAACAATGGCGGAACAACTGTCCCCGTTGGTGATATAACCAAGTATAGTTGATCTTGAATATTTCTGGTTGTCACCTGAGCATTGGAGCCGCTGTAGATCGCAGCAATCAACGCGGCCACGAGCAGGAATCTTCCACCGGTCTCCATCTGACTGTCAACCACTGCAAACACAGAGCTTTCTTTGTTCTCCCTCAATGGCTCCTCTGTGTTGTGGGGCTCGAGGGAGTGGGAGGTTCCATATTTATAGCCGAGAGACAAAGGCATCAAATGATAGAAAACTACGAACTAAAATATGTTCACTTGCTTATTATATGATTAGGATCCAAGAGAAGGAGTAGGTCTTGCCAAATTTCAATCATTTGGGTATTGCCCCGTGAATTTAGGCCGGCGGCTCTCTCTAAAACTGTGGTGCCATGGGGATGGTTTAGATTTTAGATGCCATAGTAATTAAATGAACTTTTTCTGCTCGGCGTTACTGCTACACGAATGCTTTGACAAGTGATCGTGATACACCCCAAATCCCCCGATGTGTCAGAGAACGGTCTTAGGAACGTGCATCATCAGTAAGGTATATGAGACGAATCCATGGACATTTGAGGCGGCCACTTTCGAGGGTTGGAGAGAGATATATATATATCTATAGGCATGATCGGGCTCGGAAAGTCTGCAAAGTTCACCATACAACTCCGATCAACAAGAGAATTGTTCACCGGAGCCGAGAGTGACTCCCCCACTAATCTCGCCATCCCTTCTCGACAAACTAGCTGAGAGTATGGCAATCATTGATAAATTTTGTATGGGTCAATGCGTAGGGAGCCTATCTGCATGAAGTTTCTTCTTGCTTCCACACTTGGATATGAATATTATATAGGGGAATTCGTTAATATTATGCACGCCTTTCATCGTGTGCTAGTTGTTTGGAACAATAATTGGCTTAGACATTTAATTGTAGATTATATTCAATTGTCGACCGTTGCCTAGGCTACTGCTCGGTAGTTTGAATGACTCCGTGATTTGCTCCTTGATTTGATAGGTCTAAGTTTCAAAATTTTATATATATGTAGATCACACGTGCTCAATAAGACTGAGCATTTTAGCCACAATTGTCTTTGCTCTTGACACTAGTCAAGTTCTCTGCCTTTCGTATGGGCCATCAATCAAAATGAGATTTCTCATGTCTAGTTCCTCCATGGAAACTCCTTGGATGGCCCCCCCACCAACCCCCGACCTTCTCCTATGGTTCCTATGACGTTGTAGTGATCGATCAACTCTAAAGAATTGCACCGAGTTAACTGATTGTATCAGTCCATACCGACGACTGTACTTGACAACCCTGACAAGCCGACCAAACTGTCATATAGCACTCCTAGCTGCACAAGGCAATTCTACATACGCAACCAAAGACCACTTCAGCTGAAACAAACCCATTATTATATCAGCCTGGTCCGACTAGCTATTGCTCGGCTCGANTTGTCTTTGCTCTTGACACTAGTCAAGTTCTCTGCCTTTCGTATGGGCCATCAATCAAAATGAGATTTCTCATGTCTAGTTCCTCCATGGAAACTCCTTGGATGGCCCCCCCACCAACCCCCGACCTTCTCCTATGGTTCCTATGACGTTGTAGTGATCGATCAACTCTAAAGAATTGCACCGAGTTAGCTGATTGTTTCAGTCCATACCGACGACTGCACTTGACAACCTTCACAAACCGACCAAACTGTCATGTAGCACTCCTAGCTGCACAAGGCAATTCTACATACGCAACCAAAGACCACTTCAGCTGAAACAAACCCATTATTATATCAGCCTGGTCCGACTAGCTATTGCTCGGCTCGAACTAGATTCAAATTGATACTGACCCATCGACCCAAAATCTTTCTCGGCCCACGACCCATAAAGGTGAATCAATAGATAAGCTCACCATGTAATTCCTATGTCAATCCAACTTAATTTGACTGTTCGGATTAATCAAATTTGTTTCTACGCCAAATCAACTCGCTGCAGACGTGCCATCCCAATGCTGCGAAGTGGGGATTTTGACTGCATCGATCCGACTGAATTTATTGGAGCACATGCAAATCCGAGAAAAGCAGAAAGGAGAGTCAGATTGGGCAAAGCTAATTGCTGGCTCACTTGGAAAGTATAGCTGTCACAAGTTCATCCAACGCCTTTACTGAAGAGCCTTTAACCTCCCCATCATCTCTTGTGGCCGCCTTAATCTTCTCCCTGATCTCGACGGCCTTCCTCTTCATCTCCCCGCCTTTCCCGGCATTTGCCATCACCGACTCGACGACCCTCTTAACCTCATCAGCCTCAATCTCCTTCTCGACTCCCCTCGTCAGCTCCACGGACACCCCCATCTCCTCCGCCATCATCTTCGCATTGAAGGCCTGCTCTCCAGCCATCGGCCACCCGATGATCGGCACCCCCTGGCTGAGGCTCTCCACCACCGAGTTCCACCCGCAATGGCTGAGGAACGCCCCCGTTGACTCGTGGGACAAGATCTCCAACTGTGGCCCCCATGTCCTTACCTGCATGCGAAAATTTTAGACAATGACACATGATGTTGCGAGGAATCAACAGAGAAGGATTGGTTATTTGTCATAAAGCTTACCAGGAGCCCCTGATTGCTTTCGGTTACTCTCTGCTCGAAGCCTTCAGGAAGCCACTCCGATCGAAACTCGCCTCTCATGTCAAACCCGAGCGGCGGCCTAATGACCCAGATGAATGGCTTCTGGCTCGCTTCCAGTCCAAGCGCCAATGCCCTCATCTGCGTGGCGCCTATGGTGTTCTGGGATCCAAAGGAGATGTAGAGGACTGAGCTGGGCCCGTGCGAGCTCAGCCACTCGACGCACTTCTCCGGGGAAAGCCCGGGATTCTTCGCCGACCGTTTGGTAGAGATTACGCTCGAGTTGGAAGAGAACTGAGATCTACAACCAAGCATGGAGAAAGGGAGCAGAGGCCCAACAGGCAGAACGCGCAGCTTGATGTAATTCCTCAGGAGTTGGAGTCCCAGCGGCTCAATTTCCTCGGCCGAGTTGCATACCCAGCCATCCGAAGTCAAAGAAAGTGAAATCTGATATTGCAGAAACCTGAAAGTAAAAGCAAAAAGGTTGTTCATGATTATCAATCGGTACAATGGCATGGAACTCGAATCGGGCAAATATTGTAAAGTTGCATACCTGGACCACGGGTCGCTGCCGTTTGCATCTCTGATGAACCGGTGAAGCTGAGAGCGATGGAACCGGTATTGATCGGGGAAGCCCGGCATGGCAAACTGCTCGTCCGAATCCACGGAACGGTGAGGAAGGTTTAGCCAAACGGAGAGGTAAGCCAATATCCCGTACGCACCCCCTACCACGACCCAAAATCTCAATTGCCAGTAATTAAATGATAATTATGATTTCTAATGACAGAAGTACCTTTCTCCTTAATTTAGAAACAATTTACAACATAATAAATAATAATTATGATGGAGAGAAAATATAATTAAATGCCCCCAGACCTGAACCCTGAAATTCTGAAAAAAAAAGGTTCAAAAACTCTAATAAAATTATAGAAATTCTTAATTTTAAATCACTTATCCAATTTTTTCTTAGCCAGTGCAACAAGATTATTCGGTTGTTCTTTTTGTGATAATTATATAAATAAATATAGTTTTAATATTTGGTAGGAGAAAATTACTTAGATACAAATTGTTTCGAAAATCAAACAAAATCGACGCAAAGGTACAGTGAATGAGTCACGAAGCCTCATTTGAATGGAGAAGACGGCATTCTGGATGATTCCTGCGAAAGTTCGAAGCGTCCCTTAATTTTCCGGCAAGATTAAGAATTATATGGTTGATGTCCGATGTGAACGGAGTTTGCATGCAGCCAAGTGGGTCGAATTTGAACAGGATCGGTTGTTAATGGCTAAGAAAGAAGAAATTTCCTATTTTCATTGTACTTTTACATCCAAGAAGAGAGCAGGATGTGACCCTTTATAAACACTAGACGCACCGGTGGTGAAGGTGAAGCATTCGATCCCGAGCCTCCTCGCCACCTCCACCGACCACCCGAAGAAGAAGTCTGAGATCAAGCAGACCGGTTTCTGCCCCTCGGCGACACAGATCTTTGATAGCAGCTGCTCGAGGGGGCCGGCGAGGCTGTCCGACGACCTATAGAGGGCCATGATCTTGTCCAGCGGCAGGTTCTCGGTGTGCTCGGCGTCAGGGGGAAGCCCGTGGTCGGCGCTGCAGTAGGTGAGCTCAGCAAGGTGGATTTCCCTGCCGTCGCTGGAGGCCGAGGAGGACAGGATGGAGCGGAGGTAACGGACGTTGAGAGGCGTGGTGGCGACCGTGATGGTGAAGGTGGTGCGGCACAGGAGGGTCCTTGCGAGGGCGACGAAAGGGATGAGGTGGCCGTGAGCCATGAAAGGGAGCATCACTATGTGGCCATCGGCGTCGGCACGCGAACCCATTTTCCGACGGTCCGGTTCGTAGAACACCGGCGTCTAAGCTACAAATGAGAATTATGAGGGTCGGGAATATTCATGACTTCCACATCCTCTCTCCATTTTAAATAGCCGAAAGTGAAGAAATTGGTGGCAGGCTCTTTCTGCTTACGTCCTTCGAAGTGGCTCCCTTTGTGGTTTGGTCTGTTCAACAGTATCAAATTTGATCGATCTCTTAAAAGTGATTTAATTTAGATCAAGTGCTATATTTTAAAATTATAAATATTTAATAGAATTATTTTTAATTATTTTTAAAATAATAAAAAAGTTAACATGTGTTAATATAAAATGAATCGAAACATGTATTAAAACACAATAAATTGATATAAAAAAGTGAAAATAATAAAAATATATATTAAAATCACAAAAACTTCAATTAAATATAAATTAAATTTATAAGATTAATAAACTATATTATATAATGGTAATATTTTTTTAAAATATACCATTCGAGGGTTCCATGGTGTGGCGAGGCACTGTCGGCCAGTACAAGCACTTCGCAGTCAAAAGAAGTCGATGATGGGTGGTGGAGCACTGGCCCCAGTACCCCTTGATACATGTCAATCGCATCTAGCAGTGTCCTTAATATATGTATATGTATATATATACATATATATATATATATTATAGTGTCATCCATAGTTTTAAAAACCGGACTGGGCTGGCTGGTTCGACCAGTTCGACAAAAACCAGCCACTCACCTAGTTCGGTTCCTAAAAAAAATCCAATTGCACATTTAAAGAGAAAAATTTCAATTGAACCGGCCGGTTCCTGGTCCGATCGGTAAATCTAATTGAATTGGTGAGAAAACCGACTGATTTAAAATTAAAAATAAAAACAAAAACTTATTATAATATACTTATTTTATTTACTAAACTTATATTTATATTTTATATTAAACATTTGTTTAATATAATTGTTATATTAATAATTTTTATTATAAATCATATTCAAATTATGATATTATGTAAATTTATTAGTAATATTGTATTATTAATATAATTTATTAAATTTGCGGTTCAACCCATTGAACTCCCGGTCCGACCCATAAACCCATGCCTACACCGATTCCCGATCCGGTCCGATTTTAAAAACTATGGTGTCATATGTTATTAAACAGGTCGAGATGGCCCGGAATCAGATTGTCCAAATTTGGAACTGGCCTGGACCGCTTCTAACATAGCTCATAACCGTTCTTATTGGATTGAGAGCGGTTACGGGTCAGTTCAAAAATATGAACCTATTGAACCGTAATTGGTCCATATTATTACCTTATTGAACCAGCCAAAAACTGTAACATGCCAGGACTAGTTAAAACCGACTCAGACAGTCAAAAATCATACAAATCAATAGTTAGATTCTATCATATCAATTTTAAAATTAAAAAAAATATTTATTTAAAATAATTGTGTCAAAAAATNGCCCGGTCCGGTTTTAAAAACTATGGGTCAAACAGATCCAAACCGTTAATCAAGTCATTTATAAATAATTTCGAATATATTCATATTTATCCGAATTATAACTTATAACCGGACCGNGGATCCAAACCGTTAATCAAGTCATTTATAAATAATTTCGAATCTATTCATATTTATCCCAATTATAACCTGTAACCGGACTGATCTATTAAATAAATAAACTGAAATGTAGTCAAATTAAATAATTCTAATCCTATTTTGAATAGTCTTCGGAGGAACATCACTATCCGGACATATTGACCGAGTAACGGGGCGTCCTGACAAAGTAGTGGTAAAGTCCACCATTGCAATGGGAAACCCAAACAGACTTCCCTCTCTCTTTTGAGTTTCCAGATATACCCTGCAAATATCTCCATGAGATATATAAGTAATAATTTTTAATGGCCATTAATTAAATTGATAAACGATTGAGGATATAATAGTAGATTCATAAATTATGTAACTAACTAGCCTTCGACTCCCTTTTAATTTTTCAAAAATTCCAATGAAATATATATAAATATTAATACCAGTTAAAATTATAAATAACTAAATATATAATAGTAAACCCATAAATTATTTAACTATTAACCATTTATTTTTCTCTTACTCATTTTCATATCTCATCTATCCTTTTATTTGTTAATTTCAATATTCAAATATCTTTAAATAATACATTTAAATCACATTTTATATTCTTATTCTTTTGTGGGAAGGTTTCAATTGAGTGCCCTACTAGTTCCACAAAATCAGTCAGATTATCTCCTGCACCGTTCTGCTCTAAGAATTTGATGGGCGTTGCACCCGGAAATACGGATTTAATGCTCGAAATAATACTCCGGAAAACTTTGTAGAGTCGAGAATACATGAGGGATTCGAAATTCGTCGATGAGGGAGGGAGTTTTATGGAATGTGTCTGCAACAAGCTGGCTCCGTGGCCGTGGGCATAGCGGCTACTCCACCCATCTTCGCCGACGAAGCTCTATCATCAGGCCAGCATGAGGTGGCGAGGACACGTCCGACGTCGTCTGGCCTTAATCTGGCCTCGGCAGTGATTTGACAGCCAGCTGCCGAGCCTGACTAACTGACACTTGGATCATCTGTCAATAATCTCACATACTTGGGATATTATATATATATAGATGTGCTTGTGTGTGAGAAAACTACTGCTCCAAAAGAGAGAAGCTCATCAGAGAAAATAGAAGAGTCATTGCTCTTTCTTAGGTACCAGTCATGGGTGGACCGGGCTGAATTGATCCAGCCCAACCAACACTTATCTTTGGTCGGCTTCTATTCGAGGTGCACGAGCCTCGATGCGCTGATGGATGTCCCTGTGGGAATGGTTTTCCGGCACCCATGGGGCAACCCATGCCCTCAGAGCCACTTGTCGATCAATGTGGTGTACAGTCACAGAGCAGTGTCTAAAATTGATTCTTCATCTTCCTTCCCCACACATAGGTGTCAGCGAGAATCCTTCGGTACATCTCAAATCGGGTCTTGTTCTTCTCTTTCTCGCTGTCTTTCATTTCCATCGACTTCTGCGCCAGAATGTCGGATTGGATCGTCTAACTCCTATCGGCTTTACCTTTTTGGACACCGATTCGAAGCCGGTATGTCCAAGAAGACCAGTGGATCCGTCGTCCCCAGTCCCGCCCTTTTCTCAACCTCCTTCATCATATATATCAAAGCTCAGGAGAGGCTGAGCCTGATCATAGATGGAAGCTGCGATGAAAGAACAGACCATAGCTCAGACAAGTACTGCCGAGCAACTAGAGAGAAACTGGAGCTGCTCGGAGGGGGATATCGGGAATCCAATCCAAAGAATTCACCACCATCCCAGCGGTGGCTCGGACGGCTTAGTCGCCAGTCTCTCGGGTACTATAGGAGGGGCACCCTCAGAATACTTTACGGACCATGAACGGAGCCACATCCCGGGCCTTGCAACCGTGGTGACTTAGGTGCCTCGTTATACCTGGCTGGTTTAGTTAAAATCAAGTCACTAGCGCCTACCTGGGACTTGTACTGCTGAGCCCAAGCCGTGGCCTTTTACTCCGAGAACGTGCTGTCAATTTAAGCCCGACCCGACAAAGCCAAACCCGGTCCGTAACACAGATTTTCCTGTTGGCCTGCGCCGAGCCTTCCAATGTTGACGCGTGGCAATGGCAGGACTAATGTGTTGGTGAATGGTGGCTGACTGTGTGAATATTAGGGATGTACATGATTCGGTCTTGCATATCAATTTTGAACCGAATTGAACCGAACCGAATCTTATATTCAATTTGGGGTACTAATCCTGAACCGTATATAACTTATCTCAAGATAACTAAATCACGTGGGCCCAATTTTCACAATTCAGTTAACACTTCAATTTGGTTCGGTTTTTTTTTTGTTTTTTTTAATTGCCAGAGTGAAAATCGGAAAAGCTACCCGGCCCCTAACGAGTGCGACCCCGCTCTAAGTAGACCCCTATTTTTTTGTAATTAAAAAAATCTATAAGAACAAGAACAACAATTAAGTAATTAAAAAAAGAAAGAAAAAAGACAAAAAGAGTAGCCACACATTATAACCAATGTCGGCATATTGCACGAGACGGATGCGATTCGGACATGCTCTGGAGGCGGAGCACGTGCAAAACTTTCCCCGTCTGTGGGCAGTCACAAAGGAGCAAACTTTTGTTAAAACACCACTATAGATGAGGTATTTGACGGATAACACGAGAAGGAAAGTCCATCCAGACGAGAGTTAATCGGTCGATCACCGGTACTGTGAGGGCGATGGGAAGTCGCCCATGTGATCTGAAGCATCGGATTCGTCGATCGAGCTATACTTTTACCCGACTGAGACAGATGTCAGACAAGTCGAGACACTGTCATTATAAGGTAAAGTCTTCCCGTAAAGTAGAGATCATGCAAGAGGGCATAATGTGACTTTATTGAAAAGATTAAACCTAACACAAGGACACAAAGCATAAGTTTGGGGGGGAGGAAGTAAGTGATCATAGGGATTAGATTAGATTAGATTAGGATTAGATTACAATTAGAAAAAGGGGGGAAAAAGGGAGGGGGAGGGAGAACAATAAAGGTTGGTTCCATCAGGCAAGTGGGTGGCTGAACCATGTGCTAACATGTGGTAGTTGGGCCTATGTGGGCCCACTAACCCACTTCTCCAACTCTCTTCCTTGAAAAGGAAAGTTTCACAAACTCAAAAGCCACATTCCTCTTTNTCCTTGAAAAGGAAAGTTTCACAAACTCAAAAACCACATTCCCCCCCCTCTCTCTCTCTCTCTCTCTCTTAATTATCTTTCTACCACAAGAGAAATGGATCCAGTTGCAGTTACATGATNCTCTTAATTATCTTTCTACCACAAGAGAAATGATGGATCCAGTTGCAGTTACATGGTAATTAATCTGAGACCAGGGTGTTTCCAGTAGTCTGGTTATTGCTCCTTGTATGAAGTTGTATATGTAGATGGTTGTCACATGTTGTCAGCTATATTTTGTACAAGCCTACTGAACATTTTTGGATCCAAACTTTCAACCATACACACACACACAAGTAGTTTCTTCCTCTTGATCAAATCTGTAAAACCTTCTTTAGCCAGAATCATTTTCTGTGGGGGTTCCCTGATCAAACTAGACGTTACCAAGGAACCGTGCATGGTGCTGAATAGGGAGAAGCCGAATAAACCAGCTATACCTAACGAGTGGAGGAGTTGCAGGCGGGGATGCGATCATGAGGTTGAGAGTGCAAGGAACTCTCAGACTTATTTCCTTGACCAGAGGGATGGATAGATCAAGGGAACAGCAGCTGCTGCTGCAACTGGAGCTGAACAATCAACAGCAAGATAAGCCTGCATTCACACACCCATACACATATTCTATCAGAAAATTACAGAGACAGGTGCCCGCCAATAATTAATTTATGTACATGACCTATATTATTATCGGAGAATTTGGCAACCAAAATACGTGACAACAAGCACATCAGTCTAATTAGTTAAGATGTCGTCACTGTTCATACGACGGCTCGTACTGCTGCTTCGAACAATGGTGGGGAGAACACGGCTGGCTTACCGCATAAAAGGGTGACACTTCGAACCATGATAAGGGTTTTGCAAAATTAACTTGTTTGTGCCGGTTTATCATCTGACATCATTGCTTCATCTTTCATACCGAGATTGTCGCGGATGCATGTAATCCCTCGTAGCACAAGATGGTCAGTGCAATTAATTATGATTTGGCCCGGGTGGCTAAATTTTGTTGGTTGATATGGGCACGCCACACTTGCACATCCTCAAATGGCTCTAGAAATGTGAGGATCTGGCACATGAACTACAACCCCGCCTTCAAAATGACTATCTGTAAGTAGGACTCTTCTCTCAATTATGAAGGGGCTGTGAATGATGAACCTTAGAAGGTCATGAGAAAGGAATGGTTAGATGATATATATATATATATATATATATATTTGATATGTTCCACCGATGATAAGAATGCGAGACATTTGTGTCGTACCTTAGTAGAAATATAAATATATGGGAACAATTATACTAGAATCCATAAAAGTTTAACCCTTTTTCTTATAAGTGAATTCTAAAAGTTTCAAAAATGTCATATTCAATCGTGAATGCTCATTTATATAATTACATCGCTAAGTACTTTTCATAAACCGTTGTTAAACATGTACAAATCGTTGTTTACTAATGCCTACGAGGCATGACACGTTGGCAACTTGGTGTACATCATCTTATCACGGCATCATATTTTCACTACGTCGATATATAACATTTCCCTTCATCGAATAACAGTCATAATAACATGTTCGTTACAAAGATTGACGAATATGAATTAACATTATAACAAAACCATCCATATGTGGAGCTGAATGGAACGTTTTAAAAGCCTCTCTATGGAAAATGGGTAAACTTTTAAAATTTTAATTGAGTTTACATATACATATACATATACATTTATATATATGTATTATGACTATATTTGTCATTGTCGCTATTATATTATCATGGCGTCTGTTTCACGCTCTCCAATGGCGATCGACATGTGATGCCCAATGAAAATGATGATAATAAAGCTATGAGAATATTATTTAAATAAATTATGCTATTAGAAAAATGGAAAATCCAAGAGGCCAAAAAAAAAAGAAAAAAGAGGGGAAGAAGTCTTCGCTTCCAAGTTCCAATAATTCTAAATTCTCTTTAGCCGTCCAATTTCAATCCCCTCCTAATCCATAATATTCTCTCTCTCTCTCTCTCTCTCTCTACGCTATCACCTTTTTCCATCTTCTCCGTCTCCCCCCTCTCTCTCAACATCTCCATCTCTCTCTGAAACCTTATTTGTGTCAGAGAGCTGAAAGTTTGCCTTTTGTCGTTGGACCCTGCTTGTGTCAGAAGAAAATCTCATCGATCGTACGAACGAACGCCCCCCTGCAGGGTTTGTCGTACTAGATAGAATTCATCATCACCCACAAGAAAATCCACCACCCCGCATCTCCCCCCCCAGTACATAAATAGGCCCCTCTTCCTGTGCTGGAAACCCTAGTATCTCCCCCACCCCAATTTCCTCGATGACTCCGAGGAGACTTGTCGCTTCAGACTCATCGTGCCCACTCAGAACAGTACTCGCCGGCAGGTTCCTCAAAACCCTCGTGAAGATAAATAGATGCAATCCCCCTCCTTCCTCACCGGCTTCTTCTTCGGAGACTCGCAGCTGGCGCACGCGGAGGATAAAGCTCGCGGCCTACTCGTCCATGGCTAGAGCTGTGGGCCCCAGACGGGCCTGGAGCCGAGCCCTCATGCTGAAGCTCTGTGCTAAGAGAAAGAGTCACCGGTCGTTATCGGCAAGGGCAAGTCGACGATGCTTAGGGATGAAGCACAAGGCACTGTGGAAGGTGAGTAGAAGGACGGTCACAAAGAAGAACCGGTTGGAGAAGGGGTCGAGCTCTAGAGTCAACGAGCTGCGCCGGCTTGTGCCGGGGGGTGAATCCATGGATCTCGGGGTCCTTCTGGAGGAGACGGCCCATTTCGTCCAGTGCCTTGAGACCCAGGTCGGGGTCATGAGCAGGATTGCAGATGGCTTCCCCTGTTGAGAGACATATACTGAGAAGGTGATATGAAACTGTGAAACACATGTACATACACACACACTATCATATATATGTGTGTGTGTGTGTGTGTGTGTGAAATTTGGCGAAAACAATTAAAGAAGCAAAGTAGAATACACAATTAAGAAGAGGAGAGCTTATATTGGCTGTGTTTGTGTCGATCTCAATCTCCATCAGGTCATGTACATATTATGTATGAATTGTTTCACGAATAAACGGGATGCTTTCGGGCATACAGATACTGTAACTAGCTATCCTGTGCAGCAGAGAGCTTGAATGAGCAATTAATGACTTCTAGCTATATTTGCTGAACCCAGAGCGAGGAATCTTAGTTCGATCAAGTCCAAATTACGACTGCCCGAACCATATACCTCAGGTAATGGGGGGAATGTATGTCGAGCATCAGCTAGTTGATCTCATTTTCACCTGGTTAAGAATATTGCTTTGTCTGTGAATATCATGTGCAGTGATATTATATAATGGTATACGGAGATTAATTGGACAAGAGAGATGAAAATAACTCATCGTACTGTAGTTAGAGGGGAGATTAGACAAATCAAAACCCACAAAGAACGCTAAATATATATGTCCGCATCAGCCTTCAAACTTAAGCTTCAGTGCGGTGCTTGATTTGTTTGTATACATGTTCTTGTGTATGTTGTTGATTTGTTATAGAGAGCGGCATAGCCTGTATTTCCTCTTCCGATCTCTTGAATCAGAATATTCTCTTGGTCTTTAACAATTCATGGTCTCTATGTGCTGTCATTTCTCTTTGTTTTCTCCTGACAAAATATCCAAGCTGACGGAACTGTTGTTGCAGGAGATGAGAGAGATGCGGTGCAAATAATCTCGTTTGTTCGCAAGTCTGCTATGAATCCTGAAAGGGAAATCTAAAAGGGGAAAACTGGCTGGCTGGGAAGTTCGGCTTTCCATGTTCGATCCGAGTGTGGTCGTCAAGCTCCTGGCCTTATCTCCGTCGTCCTTTGTTTTGCTCTCCCCTGGTCGAGGGCGGCAGACCGCCTTTTAGGTGAGCTGTCTCTGGAGGAAAATCCATTTTAGAATGGTAAGTTTTCACAGTTAAATAACGTTAATTTCTGTAATGGAATACTGATATGACAGTTATCGGTCAATAAGATGATAATTTTTTTTTGACAGGGAATTGTATATATGTTGAAAATTGTAAGTGGATCACATGTATGTGTGTGTATATGTATATATATATATATATTCAACCACTATTTTTCTACCTGAGTGGGTGCATGGAGAGTGTCAGACACACCAAAGTCTTCATCTAGTAAAGTTAGATTTGCTATATAGCGGCATAATTCGTCACTTTTCAGCAAATTAACGGGTGTAATTTGGAAAGAGAAAAATGGTTTGGTACAGTAGCACCGCTCTCGAACGGCCTAACAACGAAGAGCAAGATTTCCAGTACTCCTTTTATCCCCTCCCCGCTTCTATTATCTCATTATAAGTTCATAAACCTTCTATAATATAGTCGGTCGAATTAATAATGTGATATTCCTTTTTTGAAAATAATCGTTTTTAACCTTGATTCTAAAGAGATAATGCCAAACCAGTTTGGGATAAAAAAAATAAAGCGAAAATGGGATTAGATACAGAAAATTGTCAACAAGTATTCATTCATTCCTTCAAGTTAAATTTCAAAAACTTTTAAGGTGGTCTCTTTTTTTTAATTCTAAATTTTCATTTTCATCCTCACAACTCTTTCAATTTGTAATATGTAAAGAGGCCGTCAAGTTACACTGATACGGTCATAATTACTTCGGGAAAATTGATGATTGCACTTTTTTGCATCAAATAATTACGTGCAAAGTCGCGTCCAGTTGGGATCACCGAGTCGCTTGTCCATGTCATTGATTTTCTAACTCCGCCATGTCTGCATCAACGGCTTGTTATGATAAAGACTCTCATAACCGTATGTTGATTAGTCTTCGGATTGAAGAAAATGAATTCGCTCAAGAAATTTCGCCGATTATATTCGAAAGAATCAGATAATTTTAGAACACACACTGTAATTTTTATCCCTATCATCGATTACAAAGTGTCTTCATGCATGGCCGTACGTCAAAAGATTTCTTTCCTCAGCACACAGCTCCAGCAGCAACCGCCAAAATCCTTCCGAGAATTGAGGTGCTTCACGGCACGAAGGATTCGACAAAAAAATGGAGGGAGGGAATGGATCGAGCATTCCATCTAATCACTAGTTAATTGCTCGAAGGAGAAATGGGCCGGGGATCGGTGCAGCGGCACCACCCTCGACCTGATGGCCGAGGAGCCACAGGGTTCGACTGTCGTCGTCGTCGTCGTGGAACTCCGTCTGGGCTCACGGGTCCCCGATCCAACCGAAGACAGAGAGGTCTTGGAAATCATGCGAGCCCAGGGCCATGAGGTCTCTCTCCTCTCCAGCCCAATGATATCACCACGCCATGACTGCTCCCAGATTCTCGTGACCTCGTTGAAGCTCTTAACTTTGTTGGGTCGAGGGTCTCATCATGAAACGCCCTCGTAATCTCCTCAATCGCCCTTCCGGATCGTAGGAAACCGACAGAGAAGGGAGTGAACGAAAGGTTTGTCGAGAATCCTAGAACTTTCACATATATATATATGTGTGTGTGTGTGTGTGTGTGTGTGTCCCCCACAGGATGATGTTCCTGTTTTGAGGACCATTTCTCGATTGATGCGTGTCATCCCTGCGCTGAGGCGATCCAATCTTCTCTTTACAGATTCCTACTTCCAACCAGAGCTGCTCTCTGAGGTCGTCAAGCACTTAATTGGGTTTTGGTCACGGGACACCTAATTAAACTGGGTGTGTGAGGGTTTATCTTCCTCGCACACAACCTCGTCAATGCCCAAGTAACAGTTCGTTCTGGCGTTCAGTGGTTCTACGTAAGCCATTAATTTTGGGACCCATCGGTGCTGTCAATTATTTATTTATTGATCATCGCGGCCCCCCATGAACCCATACTGCGTACGGGAGAACCTTGCCGACATGACATCGCAGATAAATATTCTTTGAAATTTTAAATTAAACAGAAAAGGAGAATTTCGTGGGGGGTGGGGACCAGAAAAGGAGAAGAGAAGACAGAAGCCATTGGGTCGGACTCCGAGCTTACGGCTTTTCATATTCGTGAAGGTCAGATCGGTGGCTAAACTTTTCTGTGCCATACTTTTGTGATGGAACCTTTAAAATGTTGGGTACCCGTGGCGGATACTGTATATAAATATAAATATATATATTATAAGCTATTCGTGACAGAGTTTGACTCGTTTAATGAGAATAATTCTCACCCCGGAACCAACCAGCACTTGCTTGCTCGACTCCGATTCTAAATGCTAGATCGCATTCAAGTTGCACACGAATTCCACGGCAGCGTCAACCCTCAACCAGATACGGTTAAATCCAGCAATAAACACCACGAGAACCTATCGATCGATGGAACCGACCGTCCAATCCAGCAGCTCAATGATCGGATTATCGCCTCCTGAAAAAAGCCTTTCGATGAATGCTATTCGAATATACGTTCTCTATTCCATGATCGATTAATATAGCCCCCATCTCGACGAGAACATCGAACGGGGATACCTATAAAAAAGGAATATGGGACGTGGTAGGACTTGCAGCCTTGGCCGTCCGTCTCTTTGGATGCATGCAGATCTCAGCAAAATGGTGAGCTTGGCTTGTTTGATCGATTTCAATTCGTGATGACTTTGTTGTTCGGACTCCAATCCTCTTGTCAGCGTCGGATTCAACTCAGCGGCTCTCAAGGAACTCACACCGGCAAGCATTCATCAATTAAAAGGTTGTAACATGAAAGTACCTACCTATCTATCCATCTGTCGATTTATCTCTACATAAAAGAAGCTACACCCGGTCCCATTCTTGTCCCAGTGGTGACTTCTTGTTCCGTTCTTGTCTTGTCGAGGGGATTGCATCTGGCGATGGCGGCTCGACATCAGGTACCACTGTCTGGCCAGGAAAACGGTCCAATCCCAATGCTTAGAGTGCCCATCCTACAAACACAGGATGAAGAATTGAGAAACCGGATCCATTAGTTCTATCCAGTCGACCAAACGGGCCACTGAGAATTATTCATTTACATATTTTAAGTGTCAATTGAAAATGTAGACCTGTATTGGCTCTATTGGCTCGCTCATGCCGAACCAAAGCTTTGAGCACGAGCATACCAAGGATAGATACCTTCTTAGAATTTATTCCTGAGAGCTGCCAATAGAGCCATCCAAAGATATGTGCAAGCGCTCAGTAGATTGTAGGAAACTTTGTTATATCCATATCTAAGTTAGCTGTAACAATAAATCAAACTTCACACCTAGGAAGCAATGTAGTGAAGAAGACTGGTGCGAAACTGGAAAAGAACATATAATCAATCTCTAACCATGGAACAAAGAACTAACCTCGGCTCTTAATGCATATCATCTTTTCCGACAAATTGTCATCCCATCACCAATCGGCACCTTAAAACTGAAAATTAGGCGACTATCTTAAGGACCAAAAAACATTTAAGCTTTAAGCCAGCTATATGAACTCACCATACTGATGCTTACACGGTCATCCTCCATCAATCTCTGGTTGAAATTCCTAATGCTAATAGTTTTGGCATCATTTACCTGTTTGAAAGGAATAAGATACATTTTTAGTAAGAAGATTACGACAAGAAAGACATGAAAATTCATGGTTCAGGTGACCAGGATGTGGAGACAAATCACCATAGGATCAGCTACTTTTCCATGCCAGAGGACATTGTCAATCACAATGACACCACCAATCCTCACCTAAAATGATTAGACATGTTAGATTACATGCTCACTAATGTCTATGATTTACTTGTAACCTGGAGAAAATCAAATCAAGGTCCAACTTACCAGTTGCAGGAGCAATTCAAAGTATTCCTGATTCATTTTCTTCTCAGCATCAACAAATGCAAAATCAAAACTGCAAAGAAAAAAGGGGGTAAATATAGGCAATGCGCTAAATGAACTAATTGCACCAGTGCATAAACAAATCATACATAGAAAAATGTGCATCATTGTCATTGCTCAGCTAATAACTTTTGAGTGCTAGAAAAGCAAAGTGTGCACAATGATGCAACCATTCAGGTTGTGGAAAACTCTGGAGCCTATTCAGGACACAACTTGTCATGTACCTGCAAGCTTCACCATTCTGAATAAGAGACTTCAAGGTATCTGAAGCAAGTCCATGCATAACACCTACCTAAAGGCAATAAATGGCTTCACAATTCTGAATAAGAGACTTCAAGGTATCTAATAGAAAGGATGCTGCCCCCAATGACAGAGTAGTCTACAGAAGACTCCAAAGACATGTTTCCATACACAGAGGATATGGATTACCTTGTCTGCCACACCAGCTAGCTCATAATACCTCTTAGCAATGGCAAGAGATTTGGCATCTCTTTCGCATGCAACTAAGTACCCAGAATTTGGCAGTGCAAGTGCAATTGCCAATGAGGAGTATCCCTATAATTATTTTAAAAAAGGTCAAGAACAACTGCATATCATCCATTGAACTCAATGGTACAAGCATCATTAACATCAATGAAAGACCGAAGAAAAATGATCCCACATAAAGCCATATGAGGGGTATAGAATGAGAGGAGAGCAGAAAAATATATGCAGTCATTAAGAAACTAAAATATAATTTTCCCCTTTAGTCACTTTCACTGTACCATAAATTAGCACCAAAAGATAGGAAGTTAGATGAAATCTGATGTGTCCAAGAGGATGATCCAAGAAAAGGTTGGTGAGAGACCTGGTTTGAGTTGAGCTCCGGGTCCTCTGGCTCCAAGGTGAAGCCGGGTGTGGTTGCCCCAAATGACTCTTTGATGCTTATGTTAGATTAAGTTATGGAGGTAGGAAATGAGATATCAAGAAATATCGAGAGGAAAAGAGGATGTTAGTGACCATAACTTGTCCTCATGGGGTGTAGGGGAGTATTTATAGGTGGCATAAAAGTGAGGTTATGTGGCCCTCATAAGAGGGGAGGGGCTTGACTGATAGTGTGAGGCCAACGTCGTCCCCACTTATTTTCTCTCACTCCCATCCTCCTCCAGCTCTCTCTCTCACTACTCCTTGCTGCTCACTCTTTCATTTCTGGGCAACCACGCTTGGCTTGGCTTGCTTGCAGGACCCTAAGGTGAACCATTGAGATAGGAGGACATGAAGCTCAACCCAAAACCAAGTCGCTCACAAACCCTGACCTGGACCATCCTCGTGGACACATCAAGGTCCTTTACCATGTTATCTATCACACTGACAGTGACTTGTCAATGAATGCCCTATTCATTTCATAGCTACTGACTAAATAACATTGGAAATATTCTATAAGTCACAGGCCTTCTATGAAATCAAAACAAGTGAAACATGGTTGAAATTTTCAAATGCCAGTAAATGTGTTTATCTGTGATAAATATTGAAAACTATGCCAATAATATAAAAGAATGCAATTCACGGTAGATAATATTGGTAATAAGCAAATGGTAAGTTGGTTTTCTTGAAGAGATGAACATGAGTACTATGGAATTGATACTATCTCAAGCTTTAACTTCTATTGTAACAGGAACATACAGTATAAACACCAACTTCAATGCAACGTTTTGCCCCCAGAATCTGCACCAGCATTGCAAGCATTTGTGCTTGATCAGGAGAAACCTATTGAAGTTTTCATGTTTCATCATTAACATAAAAGTAATTAAGCAATGCATCCCTGCAATTACCTGAATTCTACAGTGTCATGACAATGGAATTTATTTCATTGTAATAATAAACTAGCACAGATAACAATTGAAATTTACATTTTCCAAGAAAATAAAGTAAAAATACACTAGCAGATTGTGAAATACTCAATGCACAGAAAGCACATACAAGTAATTGAAAGATATAACTAGCAATTGGTATTAGATCACTGATTTAATATAGTAGGATTTTAATTTCAAATATATGGTATATTGTGAATGTCTAAAACTGCATAGAAACTTTTCATCAGCCAAATTGGTATTGAATAAACAAAACCGCAATACATAGTCAAGAGGGACCTGCATCTGGCTCCCACGCATAGAGGCTGTCTCCTCCCTAAGTTGCCGTAAAATCTGAACAGGGAGATGCAAAAGAAGAAAAATGCAGAATTAGAAGAATAATCACACCTCTTGAGAGGGTGAATCTGGAGGGAGAGGGAAGGAGGAAATGTGAGCGAAATGGAAGGGAAAATGGTACCCCTCGCTCCCTAAACGTTTTTCACCTTTCAACTCCATTACAAAATTTTTGAACTTCTTCAACCTCCCTCCCTCCCTATAAAATTCCCAAAACACATCATAAAAGTATCAGATGTATAGCACAAAAGCAGGTTTACCGGATGCTCTCTGACATTGGAGAGGATGTACTTATAAAGGCCAGGAGTGACACTAATGACTTGTTTGTCACCATAACTCTCATCATCAGCAACCACAACAGTGCTGGGGGAAGAAGAGCACCAGCACTTCCCACGAGTTGAAATAAATACACTTGAACTTTTGGGTATCACGAGGGATCTCCTAACCACAAAAGTGGCTAGGGCTGGTTGACCAGGAAATATATAAAAACAGCGAAACAAGAGTGAGCTGCTCGTTGTCCCCATTCTCATGCTGAAACTTCTCCTCTCTGTGGACAGTGGTTCAAGAGAGCAAAGCAAGTGGACTGTTTCACAGGAATAGTAACACAACCCATGCAATTAAAACATATAGAAACAACATCTATGATATCTATAGAACAATTCAAAGCGATGATTTCAAAACTTTTGCACCAGAGATAACATGTACAACTGCTGTAGATCTAAAAAACACCTTGCTCGAAGCTTAAACAATCAGAATGGAAGAGAAATTTGACATTGGTTAACAAATTAAGTGAAGAAAAAAAGGAGAATCCAATTACTGATGTCAGATTTTAGAACATAAACTCCAAAAAATAATGCACAGAAAAATGTACGCCAAGCTAAACTCCTAACTGGATTCTGCAGAATCCCTGAAAATGATCGTGCTGGAGTATTTGTCAGAAAATTAGCCAAAAATTGCAGCTTTTATTCCACATACAAGAAAAATGCTTGGTTCTCCATATGAGATTGATATAGTATTCAGTCAGTTTGCTAGATATTCCAGCTTCATTTCTAGCTCCAGTTCACATTAGAAAATTTCACTGCTTCAACCGAAAACTTCATTCTACAAATTGTCAGACAAAGTCTTTTCCCTTCCTGAGCAGCTGGGCCTCGCCCCAATTTTTCCCTGCTGCCTACAGGTGACCGATACAGTATCATTTCCAAAAATTTCAAAAACCGGATATCCAGTTTGGCTCTGTTTAAGGCAAAAAATAGAAGAAAACCAACCATATAAACACCCTTTCTTCACAAGGCAAATGAAGTTGGATAAGCTATACCAAACACAAAGGGAAATTGCTAAAGAGATTGCTTGAACAGTCAATGCACGATGACTTGTACCCTGAGCACATGCTTGCTCCACTGAACAAATGATCATGATACTTGGAACACAACTTACAAAGTCTGTAGTAGAAAGAAACCAGATAGAACTAATGAAGACTGGTATATTTATAAGCCAATCGAGCGCACAACTAAGACATAATTGGAAGCATGACTTGTGCAGTTAACCCTCAATGCACCAGAAAGTAAAGATGAAAATCAGTCAAATGAATGAAGAAATTTTCATGTCACATAGAAAACAACCCACACTGACGACGCTTTCATAAATAACATAACAAATAAGAACAAACGTTTAGACACCAAAAAAAAAGATTCTTTTAGAACAGATAACAAAAAAAAGACGTCCCCGGGATAGCGGCGAACTAGACAGATAGACAATATCAATCACTGTACCTCTCCTCGGACAACAATTGCAAGTCAATCAATCCGCGCACTGATTATAAAAGATAATCTATAGAATACATGAACTAAAATGAGCATTTGACACCTCCGACAGTCAGCAGGCGGCCAATAGCCCGGCCGCTGCAGGGGCGGAAGAAGTAGCACTGCAGGGTGGAGATCGACGGGAGTGAGAAGTGAGAAGTGAGAGAAGAGGCGACGCAGAAAGTCTCTCGGGGTTGAGCTACAGAAATTCTCCCGAGTTGTGAGAGATATGCCGCCACAACTCAACTCTTTTCTCTTTTTTCTTTTTTCTTTTTTTTTTGGGTAAAATGAACTCACAAAGCTGATAATTTGTTCCATGAAAGGGCTAGGCTGGCAGTTCGGGCCGTTGGGTTACCGCCCAATCAGTACGAATTAATCTATATTTTCTATTACATTCATGGTTTTCAAAACTAAACTGGACTCATAATCGGTATAAATATAGATTCATAAGTTTATGAATTGAATCGAAATTTTAATTAATCAAATCATATATTTAATAAATAATATTATTAATAAATTCATATAATATTATAATTTAAATATAATATATAATAAAAATTATTATCATAATTATTATATTAAATAAAAATTTAACATAAAATATAAATATAATACTAGTAAAATAATATATATACATTATAATAATTTTTTAATTTTAAGTTGATCGGTTTTTCTACCAATTTAATTGGGTTCACCGATCGAACTGGAAACCGACCGGTTCAACTAGAGTTGACATCGTTAAAAATGCAATTGAATTTTTTTAAGAAACTGGATCGAATAAATAGCCAATTACCAATTGAACCGGTTGAATTGGGTAATTTGATTTGATTTTTAAAACTATGATTAGATCTCTTCTTCTTTTTTTTATTACTATCGTCTTTGCATTGCACCAACACTTCACCTCCTAATATATTTTCAATATTACAACTGTGTTAATTATAGACACACACACACACAAAAGAGCATGTCTCCGCTCAAGCATTTCCGCACACCATATTTGTGGTTAGAGTTGTCAAAATTTAGCACGATTTGAGAATACAACACAAAAAACCATGTCTCGGCTAAAGTTGTTTGGACCATGTGATATATTAAGGGTGCGGTAGTCTAAAAGTACAATAATAATTTTCATAATAAAATATTATAATAATTTTTAATTTTTAATTTTTAATTATATTATTAATATTTTTAAAATTAATATAAAAATAGAATTACTCGATCAATTATATTATAATAATTTATTTTAAAAATAAAATTATTTAAATATGTTTTTAAACATAATTATTTATGTAATTTAGGTCGGCCGAACAGCCTGGAATATGAAATGCTCTTGTCCAAATGGGGGATTTTCGGGTTGCGGTTGACCGTAGTAGTATGGCCCGAATTCGATGGACTAACCCGAATTGACAAGTCACTTGTCCTCAACCTTCTTTCCTTGAAATACGTACGTATCATCTCCATTCCATGAAGACCAGGAATCGTTACCTATCCCATCTGTGAGGTTTAAGGATTGAGATAATTTCGGTCAACATAAAAGGTATATATAACCTGGAAAAAGAGATAGAGAGATCTGTAGGAAAATAAAGGGAGTTCGGATGAGAGATGACGACAATGGCGTATGCAAAGAAAGAAAGAAGAAAAAAAAGTTGCATTTATTCAGTGCAAAGGGTATACAGATCATCTCCCTGTGCGGTGCGGTGCAATCGCACTGTCACCATACAAGAAGATAGCTTCTGCAGATGAGTATGGCTGTAGTTTCACCTTTTCATCATGTCCCTCTCTCATTTTTACGCTTCTGCCTGCCCTCTTTTAAGTTTGGATTCAGTGTGGATGTTGAAGGAAGGGAGGACAAATCTTGCTAAAACTTAATTCTCAGTGTTCTCTCCTCGGGCTGAGTGAGTCCTCTTAAGGTTTTGGAGGAGCAACTTCGAGGACGAAACCGTCCCAAAGACTCCAAGCACGGCCCCGAAAGCAATGAGCATCACATTGAGGGCTATTGAGGCCTTCGATATCTGGGGCCAACATATCTTGGTATGGAAGGCACAAGGCAGGATGACACAGATGCAGATGCTCACGAGGGACCCCGTGAGGCTGAGGAAGTAGCCGAAGCAGGGCACAGAGAGTGCCAGCACCAGTATAAGCAGCAGCAGCACCGAGCCGACGGTGCCTCGAATGGCCATCCGCCTCCTGGAGCTCATCGAGCCGGGGAGACTGCGTTCCAGCTGGATGGCAAAAGGAGCAAACTCGAGGGCGTACTTGGTCATTGGAGTCAGCACCGTGGCCCAGAGGGCGAGCTTGGTGAAGATCAGGTGCCGGGGCATGCTTAGGGTTATCTGAGAGCTCACCGCTGGCCCGAACATCTTTGCACCCATGAAGGCTAGGGCCGTGTACAAGACTGTAACCAGGGTGAAGCTCACTATCGATACCTGGATCCAATAAGAAGAAATCAAAACCATTAATACAATCAGTTCGATCTTCGTCGAAGTATAACTCTGGACAAGGTAATAACTACGTACTGTGTTGTGTTCATCATGTCATACATACATACATACATACATATATATAATTATCCTTGGTGAATTGGGCTGGATCTTTCATGGACGCATGCAAATCCGGGAAAACAATGTGGCCGGCATAGCTGAAGATATACAGCCCTGATATCGCCGGAATATTATGGATCTGGAGCGCCGGGATCATGTGGTCAGATCTAACTCCTCCAAAGATGGCTGTCAGTAACACCGAGCTGAAGATGACTACTGACATGAGGATCCCGCCTGAGGAAAGGAAAGAGATTGACGAGAGGTCCCTCAGCCAGAGACTCGGGAGCGCCACGAGGATGGCGATCACAGTCAGCAACTGGGAGGAAGACATCAGCCTCCAGGACGGAAGGAGCTTGACGTGCTGGAATATCATCCCAAGGTTGTCGTGGAGGGAGATGGTGTAAGAGACGAGGGCCATGAAGATCTCAAGGTAGATGAAGGTGGCAGCCAACGCTCGGCCCTTTGGGCCGTAGGCGTGGTTGCCAATATCCGTGTAGCTCCTCGACTTGGGGTTCTTCTCGAGTGACTTACCGAGCAAATGAGAAGTGTAGGCACAGATGATCCCGAGCAATACCAGGAGGAAGACCGAGGCCCAACCCCCGTTCTCGAGTGCGTATGGAGTCGAGAGTTGCCCTAGGCCTGTATCGACAAGTATATATAAATTAAGATGTTTTCTTCCTGAATGTGAAAATCTGAAACTTTTCGAATGAAAAATGTGCACAAGATTTGCAGACTCACCGATGAGCATCCCCACCATGTTGATGACAGCACGGGCGAAGGAACACTTGCCCCTTCCTCCATCACTCAAAACTTCCACCTTGCTATCACTGCAGCTCTTCTGCTCACACTTGCAGCAGTCTTCGCTATTGCTGTTTTCCTCCAGGTAGGAATCACATCTCATCCACTCAGCAGTCAATCTCCCTCCATGAATCGATTCACTTGAAATCTGTTGACTTTTATGCACATGGAGGCAGCCTAGGAATTTGCTCCAAACCGACACAGGTGATGTCTCTGCACTACTACTCATCCTCTCCACTCAGTTATAAGCTAATCCTCGGGTTACAAGCTAGATAATGAGTGGTGACCCTGAGACTCTGCAGGTGGGGAACGAGGATGGGTGTATTTATAGAACTAATATGCCAGAGGTTCGTTTCATCCATGAAAAATTACCCGGGCCCAGTCCTACACCACAGTTGACATATTGTACAGAAACATTCGATTACCAGGAAGGAAAATGATACACGTAGGTGTGAGTATCTTCTGGAAGTAACCCACAGCACGAGATATACGACTGCACAGGAGATGTTGCCCGAGCAGATTCCATTTTCTCGAACTTCTTGGGGAAAATGGGAGATAGGTCCTTTGCCCTAATTGAGCAACTTGCACGGCCCTTTCATCAAGCACAAGGAAACTACCTCCACCGGCCCCACCCCCACGNAAAAAAAAAGATTCTTTTAGAACAGATAACAAAAAAAAGACGTCCCCGGGATAGCGGCGAACTAGACAGATAGACAATATCAATCACTGTACCTCTCCTCGGACAACAATTGCAAGTCAATCAATCCGCGCACTGATTATAAAAGATAATCTATAGAATACATGAACTAAAATGAGCATTTGACACCTCCGACAGTCAGCATGCGGCCAATAGCCCGGCCGCTGCAGGGGCGGAAGAAGTAGCACTGCAGGGTGGAGATCGACGGGAGTGAGAAGTGAGAAGTGAGAGAAGAGGCGACGCAGAAAGTCTCTCGGGGTTGAGCTACAGAAATTCTCCCGAGTTGTGAGAGATATGCCGCCACAACTCAACTCTTTTCTCTTTTTTCTTTTTTCTTTTTTTTTTGGGTAAAATGAACTCACAAAGCTGATAATTTGTTCCATGAAAGGGCTAGGCTGGCAGTTCGGGCCGTTGGGTTACCGCCCAATCAGTACGAATTAATCTATATTTTCTATTACATTCATGGTTTTCAAAACTAAACTGGACTCATAATCGGTATAAATATAGATTCATAAGTTTATGAATTGAATCGAAATTTTAATTAATCAAATCATATATTTAATAAATAATATTATTAATAAATTCATATAATATTATAATTTAAATATAATATATAATAAAAATTATTATCATAATTATTATATTAAATAAAAATTTAACATAAAATATAAATATAATACTAGTAAAATAATATATATACATTATAATAATTTTTTAATTTTAAGTTGATCGGTTTTTCTACCAATTTAATTGGGTTCACCGATCGAACTGGAAACCGACCGGTTCAACTAGAGTTGACATCGTTAAAAATGCAATTGAATTTTTTTAAGAAACTGGATCGAATAAATAGCCAATTACCAATTGAACCGGTTGAATTGGGTAATTTGATTTGATTTTTAAAACTATGATTAGATCTCTTCTTCTTTTTTTTATTACTATCGTCTTTGCATTGCACCAACACTTCACCTCCTAATATATTTTCAATATTACAACTGTGTTAATTATAGACACACACACACACAAAAGAGCATGTCTCCGCTCAAGCATTTCCGCACACCATATTTGTGGTTAGAGTTGTCAAAATTTAGCACGATTTGAGAATACAACACAAAAAACCATGTCTCGGCTAAAGTTGTTTGGACCATGTGATATATTAAGGGTGCGGTAGTCTAAAAGTACAATAATAATTTTCATAATAAAATATTATAATAATTTTTAATTTTTAATTTTTAATTATATTATTAATATTTTTAAAATTAATATAAAAATAGAATTACTCGATCAATTATATTATAATAATTTATTTTAAAAATAAAATTATTTAAATATGTTTTTAAACATAATTATTTATGTAATTTAGGTCGGCCGAACAGCCTGGAATATGAAATGCTCTTGTCCAAATGGGGGATTTTCGGGTTGCGGTTGACCGTAGTAGTATGGCCCGAATTCGATGGACTAACCCGAATTGACAAGTCACTTGTCCTCAACCTTCTTTCCTTGAAATACGTACGTATCATCTCCATTCCATGAAGACCAGGAATCGTTACCTATCCCATCTGTGAGGTTTAAGGATTGAGATAATTTCGGTCAACATAAAAGGTATATATAACCTGGAAAAAGAGATAGAGAGATCTGTAGGAAAATAAAGGGAGTTCGGATGAGAGATGACGACAATGGCGTATGCAAAGAAAGAAAGAAGAAAAAAAAGTTGCATTTATTCAGTGCAAAGGGTATACAGATCATCTCCCTGTGCGGTGCGGTGCAATCGCACTGTCACCATACAAGAAGATAGCTTCTGCAGATGAGTATGGCTGTAGTTTCACCTTTTCATCATGTCCCTCTCTCATTTTTACGCTTCTGCCTGCCCTCTTTTAAGTTTGGATTCAGTGTGGATGTTGAAGGAAGGGAGGACAAATCTTGCTAAAACTTAATTCTCAGTGTTCTCTCCTCGGGCTGAGTGAGTCCTCTTAAGGTTTTGGAGGAGCAACTTCGAGGACGAAACCGTCCCAAAGACTCCAAGCACGGCCCCGAAAGCAATGAGCATCACATTGAGGGCTATTGAGGCCTTCGATATCTGGGGCCAACATATCTTGGTATGGAAGGCACAAGGCAGGATGACACAGATGCAGATGCTCACGAGGGACCCCGTGAGGCTGAGGAAGTAGCCGAAGCAGGGCACAGAGAGTGCCAGCACCAGTATAAGCAGCAGCAGCACCGAGCCGACGGTGCCTCGAATGGCCATCCGCCTCCTGGAGCTCATCGAGCCGGGGAGACTGCGTTCCAGCTGGATGGCAAAAGGAGCAAACTCGAGGGCGTACTTGGTCATTGGAGTCAGCACCGTGGCCCAGAGGGCGAGCTTGGTGAAGATCAGGTGCCGGGGCATGCTTAGGGTTATCTGAGAGCTCACCGCTGGCCCGAACATCTTTGCACCCATGAAGGCTAGGGCCGTGTACAAGACTGTAACCAGGGTGAAGCTCACTATCGATACCTGGATCCAATAAGAAGAAATCAAAACCATTAATACAATCAGTTCGATCTTCGTCGAAGTATAACTCTGGACAAGGTAATAACTACGTACTGTGTTGTGTTCATCATGTCATACATACATACATACATACATATATATAATTATCCTTGGTGAATTGGGCTGGATCTTTCATGGACGCATGCAAATCCGGGAAAACAATGTGGCCGGCATAGCTGAAGATATACAGCCCTGATATCGCCGGAATATTATGGATCTGGAGCGCCGGGATCATGTGGTCAGATCTAACTCCTCCAAAGATGGCTGTCAGTAACACCGAGCTGAAGATGACTACTGACATGAGGATCCCGCCTGAGGAAAGGAAAGAGATTGACGAGAGGTCCCTCAGCCAGAGACTCGGGAGCGCCACGAGGATGGCGATCACAGTCAGCAACTGGGAGGAAGACATCAGCCTCCAGGACGGAAGGAGCTTGACGTGCTGGAATATCATCCCAAGGTTGTCGTGGAGGGAGATGGTGTAAGAGACGAGGGCCATGAAGATCTCAAGGTAGATGAAGGTGGCAGCCAACGCTCGGCCCTTTGGGCCGTAGGCGTGGTTGCCAATATCCGTGTAGCTCCTCGACTTGGGGTTCTTCTCGAGTGACTTACCGAGCAAATGAGAAGTGTAGGCACAGATGATCCCGAGCAATACCAGGAGGAAGACCGAGGCCCAACCCCCGTTCTCGAGTGCGTATGGAGTCGAGAGTTGCCCTAGGCCTGTATCGACAAGTATATATAAATTAAGATGTTTTCTTCCTGAATGTGAAAATCTGAAACTTTTCGAATGAAAAATGTGCACAAGATTTGCAGACTCACCGATGAGCATCCCCACCATGTTGATGACAGCACGGGCGAAGGAACACTTGCCCCTTCCTCCATCACTCAAAACTTCCACCTTGCTATCACTGCAGCTCTTCTGCTCACACTTGCAGCAGTCTTCGCTATTGCTGTTTTCCTCCAGGTAGGAATCACATCTCATCCACTCAGCAGTCAATCTCCCTCCATGAATCGATTCACTTGAAATCTGTTGACTTTTATGCACATGGAGGCAGCCTAGGAATTTGCTCCAAACCGACACAGGTGATGTCTCTGCACTACTACTCATCCTCTCCACTCAGTTATAAGCTAATCCTCGGGTTACAAGCTAGATAATGAGTGGTGACCCTGAGACTCTGCAGGTGGGGAACGAGGATGGGTGTATTTATAGAACTAATATGCCAGAGGTTCGTTTCATCCATGAAAAATTACCCGGGCCCAGTCCTACACCACAGTTGACATATTGTACAGAAACATTCGATTACCAGGAAGGAAAATGATACACGTAGGTGTGAGTATCTTCTGGAAGTAACCCACAGCACGAGATATACGACTGCACAGGAGATGTTGCCCGAGCAGATTCCATTTTCTCGAACTTCTTGGGGAAAATGGGAGATAGGTCCTTTGCCCTAATTGAGCAACTTGCACGGCCCTTTCATCAAGCACAAGGAAACTACCTCCACCGGCCCCACCCCCACGACCCAAACACCCACCAACATGGATCCCTCAGTTGAGTTTGAGAGTCTGAACTGTAACTCATAGTCTATGATGAGTTCATCCTCAAGTGTCGCTCTGAGTCGGCAAGGTCATTTAACCGATTTGGTTTATGGATAATAAAAGGATATACACGAGAGTCCGTAATTAGACAACATTGAGAATCGATTTGCACACGGTGAGAGTGAAATTAGCTGATGTTAGCAACACCCATTATCCGGTTCAAGTATTAAGATCATTGACACATGAGCAAATTGTCAAATGCGGATTCCATATGATCTCATTAACTTTTGAGAATGATGTCTCTCCGCAGCTAAATTTGGCACAGATCCTGATGGTTCTCCCGTGGCATGGCAACCCGGAGAAGGGATGTTAGGTTCCATTCGCTCGGTTAACACGCGGGGGCGGCGGATCAAAGAGATACCGTGCGCACATTGCATACCCACAAGGCTACAATGAGATCATTTAGCATCTCAAGCTCCACTTTGCTAGGAGAATTTGTGCCGAAAGAAAATGAGAACTTATAATCTTTTTTTTTTTTGCAGAAACACTTGGAAGAGAAGAGGATGAGTATTCCATCAAGCACAAGCTAGCTAAAAACTCTTTTGTCGTCAGATCTGGAAGTTTTTATCCTCGTATTGCACAATATTTTCTTGTTTAATCCATTTCTCACGCGTGTGTGTATCTTGTAATTTTCCAGAAATTAACGTATTTGCATGTAATTAGCTGAACCCATCTACTTATACGTATAGGATGGAGTCTTGGAAAATAATCTTCACAGACAAGAGTTGTCTTTAGCCAGATATATTCCTATTCTCCCATATCTTGGGTTGTGGGTATCTCTGGCAAGGTTGGATGAGAATCCTTCGAGTGCGTCATCGTTTTATCGGTGAATGGAGGAGGAAAAGGTGATTCCCTGATAACTGAATCCAGTTGCTGGACACGATGAGGCTAAATACTCATTGGGTAGTATAAGACCAAGTAGTTGATTCTATAAGATTCATACCGGCAATGGCATGTGCGTATTTGATCTCTCTCTCTCTCTCTTTAATTTCTTACTATATTTTAAGGATATTAATATGTATTCATGTGATCCTGTAGATGAATTTTGAACTAACCAGAATGCCGTACTCGAGATATGACATCTATGTCTCTGTCATTTGACGCGTCCGTTAGCGAAAATGCCCCAGTTATTCCCTTGGTAAATGCCAGCTCTCATCTCCCAACATGTAGGATTCCTGATACTAGCTAGGGCTGCGACACTGGCTAGCTAGTGGTAGTGCAGAATCTCTACAATTGTCTCTCATCTTCCACTGTCTAGCCCCCCCGGAGGTTCAGGAACAAAATCGAATCCGATAATGGTTTCTTACATATGATCATCGACGTGTGATACACTCGATGAATCCCACTATGCCTGATCTCTAACTCTACACGCATTAATTACAGATCAGTCAGTAA
>CXYZ01007473.1:108886-124952 GCA_900006705.1 Sonneratia caseolaris
TTATCACATTATTTATTCTTTAAATATTTTTTAAAAACATTTAAAAATTTTAAAATAATACATGAGCGCTTATAATGGAAAGTCTCATAACATGATTAAATGATAAAAAATAAGGAAATTAATGATAAAAATAGTAAAAAATTAAAATTTTACTGGGAAAGTGACAAAATTAAAGTAAAGTAAGAGTTAAAAGGTATTTATGCCCGGTGTATTATAATTATGATTCTATAATGTTATGCGAGAAATCAACATTATGTGAACTTTGTAGTTTTTTTAAAATCAAATAAATTGTGATAAAAAAAGGAAAAGAAGAAAAATAGTGGGGTGGAAAAAGTAAAGAGGGGCCGCGCCAAACTTTTCCCGCACAAATTTCCTATTCACGTTGTGAGCCGAACCCGAGGGTTTGTCCGATTAGACATTCAGAGAATCCTGTAATGGCGACGGCAGAGGAATAGTACTGCACACAGAGGGAGACAGAGAGAGAGAGAGAGAGCTTCTTCACCACTACACCAACGGTGGCAATGCTGACGGGGAGAGAGAGCTTGATCAGATTAGTCGGCAAGCGCCGCCGTTTCCTTCCCAATCGGGAATCGCTCCTCTCCTCTCCTCCTGTTGTTCCTCATTCCTCTAAGGTGCTGCTCGCTGCTTCACTCAGTGGCATTCCCGTTTTCCCAAAGATCGCGTTTTCTTTTTTCGATTCTGAAGAGCATGGCTTCATATCTGCTGGAGCTTATTGTTCAACTTATAGCAGATGTTTCATCCTTTTGGCATCTTATCTCGACACAATGATTGACTGCTAAAATTCTCGATTGGTTCATTACGTTTCAGTAGTTGAACCTGCAGCCGCATTTTCATTTCCAGTTGGATATATTGTGCCATTTCGTGTCTTTCCTGTCACCAATAGCGTTTAAAAGAAATACGTGTATATGGACAAGGTGTTTACTTGGGTCAAGAATCCCTGGCTTGCTTTTATATATATATAGATATGCTTTTCCTCTCCTCCCAACACGAGTTCAGGTGTAACTCTTCTTAACCCATGATAAATGGATCTTTTGGTAATAATCAAACTTGTCCTTTGTCGTTGTGCTTCTTGAAGAGCTGTTCGAATTCAGTAAACGAAGGGAAATATGTGGATGATAGTGTGGATGGAGGAACTGTGTCCCATGCGTTATTGAAAATCGATCGTGTGACTTGTCCTGTCTGTGGGAACCAAGTCTGTGGAGAAGATTCTATGATCAACTTTCATCTTGGTACGCTTTTGTTCCCGTATTTCTCATCCCTTACATATAATTTGCAATTGAATTATGGTTTTATAGTCACGGTTATTTCATCTATATATATCTATATATATATAGACACATACAAACACACACTATCTCTTTCCAAGTTGTTTTTTTGTACATGTATATCTTTTTAGCTGTAAACTATTCTGGCAGAAACTAAATGCTGACGCTGTATGTATTATTCAAAATAAAGTGGAACTCTGGAGAAAGCAAAAAGAATAGGATCTGTCATTTCCATTTACTACAGTACATAGAATTTGACATTTCTTGAATCCTCAAAAAAAAAAAAATAAATCAGAACGTTAATCCCTTTAAAACTGAATTGAAGCAAGAGGTGGATCTTTTTCTCATTAATGTCCAATGAAACTAGAATTCTTTGTTTTCATCATGTTGACGTTGGTTCAACTGCATATATAGGCTTGCTGTGCATATATCTGTGTTAAAATATGGTTGCTGATCCCATCATGTGAGCTCTGTCTTATTAACCTCCAGATACATGCCTAAGCAGAGGAACCAAACGGAAATTGACGCAGCGCACACTTCTGCAGTTAAATTTCATCCCCCTGCCGAAGGTTGATGTTTGTACAGATGAGTCAGAGTCATCTATTCCAAATACTGATCATAGTTGCAGTTCTGGGCTCAGTGTCATACAAAATTCGGTCAAAGAACTTAATGATCTTGATAAGTCTGAGAATAGTGAGTTGGAATTAGCTATTTCTAATGGTTCTGCTGAGATTTTTACTGGTGATGAGAAGAGTGACACGCCTTCACCATCCTCTGAGGATGTGCACGTGGAAGCTTTGCCTAGGACAGTTCTTGAAACATGTATAGTGGGTCGTAAATTTAGTGATCAAAAGGAGTTACTGGCTGGGACAAAAGTCACCCTTCTCAGGGAACCAGATAATGCTAAGGATCCTAATGCTGTGAAGGTCAGTGTGCTATCCTTCTAACTGAAATTTCATTTCTTTATTAATATTTCTGAAAGTGATTTCTTCTCTGAAGTCAGGTTTTGTCTGAGAATTCTGGTTGCTCCAAGGTCCTTGGTTATCTACCCCGTCAATTGGCCCAGCATGTTTCTCCTCTATTGGAAAAGTGTTGCTTTAACTTTGAGGTACACTGACATGAATTATGATCTGTAAGGTTATTATTCTACTTTCTCAAATTTGCATCACTAGTTTCGTGAGTCATAATGGCAACCATTTTCTCTTCATTACATTTCCAAACTTTTTTCTGTGTTACTGTCCTCTAACTTCTTACTCTTGTATTTACAGTTAGTCTCTTGGCATAGGATGTTAACCTCTTATCATAGGAGAGTTAATCTCAGGGCAGCCTTCTTCATTTGAGCAAGCATAAATTATGAAGCCTTTAAAACCACCTTTTTGTAGATTATTCTCATGTCATTTTATGTTAACTTCTCCCCTAGGATACATTTCAGAGGACAAACTTCTGGAAATTTCTCAGACTGGGAACGAAAATATGCCCTTAACAATGCTTTAATGGAAGCTTTTAGAAAATTTGATACATCTGCTTGAAGCAAAGGTGACCACGAAGTAATGAGGGATCATTCATGATGGCATCCTCTACAGTGCTGGAATTGAATGAGCTTATCCTCCTGCATTTTATGTCAACATAAAAAATGTCTCATTCATGTCTATGCCATTTACATTTTCATTTGCAGTGTGCCAAGATGTTGGCACTTTTTAGCATATTCCAGGATTTAGAAATGTTGGACTAAATAGGGTCTCAGCCTTACCCTGTTATGCATTCTGTTGCAGGGATGGATTACTTCTGTTCCAGAACGTTATCCTGCTGTTGTTCCCATTCAAATCAGTTGTCCTGAGGTGATAACTTATGGTGAAACTAAAGATGATGGTCTTGAGGAGATGAGACATATTTGGAGAAAGGCAGTGCGAGAAGCTGATGCTGCCAAGAAAAATCTGCCAGATTCGACAAAATATCAAAAGAATTTCCATGTGTTAGTATATGAAGTTCTAAACAGCTTGCCATACCTGTTCACACACAATGAAACATTATTTATAGGTATTCATCTTATTACTTAGTTTTGCTGCTAGTTTTGTATTCTTCATTAAAGGTGATGGATTATTCTCTACCATTGGCAGAATCATTCAAATCACTATCGGATGATAGCCAGCGCCTTTTTATCAGGCTTTACACCAGAAAAGGTGCTTGATGTCCTGTGTCTTCAAATTTTACATTTAGTATTTTGGCAGTATGGCTAATATCATAATATTTTTCTACTCCTGTTTACTACCCAATAACATGCGTGATCCCAATTCCAGTAAAATATGTCCTTGAAATTTGTACAAAATTTTTTAATACATTGATATTTAAATAACCTGATCTTGTTCTTTATGAATAAATGCTTATCCAATACAATCCAGATGGAAAATGTCTTGCTCTAGATGAGGAACTGGTCCTAGTGCTACCTGTGTTAGTTGCTTTTCATTAAATCAAATATATTTCTTGTGAAGTTTTTTTTCTTTCTGCATTACAGATTTCTACTTGTTATGGACTTAGAGGGTTTCTTTGTTGCAAAGTGACTAATCCTATATCATTCTCATTACTTCAGGGCCATGGTTTAGGTTGTCCAGTATTTCCTACCCAGAAATATCTAATGTTAAACAGGCAGTCAACGACCTCTCTGGTTATTCAAATGCTATTTATATCATCTTTCATTATTTTATAGAAGCTTTCTTATTTGGGGTCATTGATCAGAAGTTATAAATTGATATGAGCAGCTACAGGATACTTTGTTGCATTGGAATCTTCAGGAGTTAATAATGATGATATGATGGGCACTCTGAAAACTCTTGCCGTATCTGAACTTCATGAGATTCTCTGCTTATTGAAGAAGGTTTGAAAAGGTTCTCCTGCTAGTTCATTTACATAAATTATAAAGTAAATTTTTATGAAACAAGAAAAATGATTTGATAACATTTTCCTTAGGTTACCTAACCTGGAGTTCAAGTTAAATTCAGAGGAACAGGTTATTGCAAAATGTTCATTCCATAGCTTTCCTTTTTAGTATAAAAAGGTCAAATTCCGTATGTTGCCTTCAACTGTGAAATGCATTTTTTTAGAGATAGCATAAACTGCTTAATGTGGTTGTGCATCTGGTTTCTCTTAGTAATGAAAAGTCATTAATCTTTTAAGGCTTATTCAATTATGTGATGTTTCACTAGTGCTCCCAAAATCTCATTGTTTTTTAATGCTATCAGTCAAAGTACTTGAAATGATGAGAGATTAAAATAACTATCAGGCCTGAAAGCTTGAGAAAGTATCCTTCCTATCCTGAACCAGAGTTGACGTACTTCACTCTTGCCTTGTTTGGCCTTCAGGATCCTGTAAGATAACTTGCTTAAGCTACGTTATATTATTGAATATGGTCAGACTAACATTCCAGGTTCATTTTTTTCAGTACATATTAATTAAACATCTCAAATCTGTTTCAAAGTTTGCATCTCACCATTTTCACATTCTAACAACATGGAGCAATTTGGATGGGTCTTTCTAAATTTGTTAGAACTCATGGTTTATGCTCCTAAAGTGAATTGGCTTGTGATGATCATACTGTGAAGATCAGCTGTGTGGACTGATACAGGCCAAATATCAGGTTTCAAGGATGAGATCCATAGATGCCAATTTCCACTACATGCCTTCGTGACATTTTGTTGCTTTGTTAATAGGCATCCAATTTCAATATTCATTGATATCCACACTTATGAATTTGGATTCTAGGACATTTGTTTAGAGAGATATTGTTAATGCAGCAAGGAAATATCATTTAGCATGAAGTATGATTTGGTCTGAAATTTGAGTTGCACCTTTTCTCCCTACACCCTCTAATCTGTGTTTGATTCTCATCTTTTACTGACGGCTTCGGGATATCTGCTCTGGAATTTGATGGATGTTTCAGGATTGCAAACGTGGTTTGAGAAAGAAGGATGTTATTTCATTTCTTTTATCTTTGCATGAAGATGGATTGAGGTCTGACTACTTTTAGATCACTCCCTTATCTGAGCTGCTGGGTTATTTCTATGCATATTAATTTCTATTCCAGTTTTGTGATTTGCAGTCCATCACTACCAAGCATGGTTTTAGAGAAAGCAGGTATATGTGTCAGAATATCCACAGAAGCCGAATCCATATTCTGGCGTGCTGAGGTGCTTGCCTGCTTGTACCATTTTAGGATATAGATGTATCTGCTTGATAATTTTGTGGTTTCAAATTAGATGTCCTGGTAGTTAAACTTGCTTCTCTCTCTTGTAGAGGCTATTCTTCCTGAATGGAGAACAGGACCTTTCTTCCTTTCTTCTAGTCGATTTAGGAATTCTGAGATATCCATTCTACCGTTGCATTATCACCAACCAAATTTTCGTGGATCGAGCTGAGCTCCTTGCATATGAGGAGGTATGAATATCTTTAAGTCTGTCAAATGTTTTGGTATTCTGTTTCATTGATCTGATCATTTATTATGTGTACTCAGGCCATTGAAGTGGCTCAATTGATGGACGAATCCCTTGAGCAGGATGACAGTGGGAAAGTTTTAAGATGCATTAGCATAGCTGAATCCCGAATGGATCTCCCCTCTTCAAAAGTACTTGAATACTTGGCTTCATCATCAACTGCATTTATTTCATGCTTTATGCCATCGTGGGTCTGCTCGAAAGTGGTCTTGTTGGGTGTCTCCTTTCTTGAACGAGAACGTAGGTATGGAGGTTAGATATCATCAATAAGGACCATTTTGTTTTTTTATTTGATAGTTTGCTTTTCTTGTTTAATAGACATGCAGCTGGAGTTTGCTTCTATTCTCTTTGTATTCTCCCCAGTTTACTATCCTTATCATCATTTGCAGTATATTTCCTGTGGTTGTGAATTTGTAAAATTAAGCTGCAGCAGTTTTCAGGCCATGAAGTTGCTTTTAAATTCTACTATGAAAGGAACTTAAAAATAAAGAACCCTCCTAGTGGCGTAATGATTGACATTCCAAGCTTTCTAGTAGCTTAATTATTTATATGGTTATCTCTCGAATATCCTCATTAGGTATCATGAAATTAGATGAAAAATTGAACACGATGTGAAAGCTTCATTTTATCCCGCTCAATTAACTGTACCATATAAATACAAGTTTTTGACTTTCAGACTCTCAATCAGAACTGTCAGACTTTGTGAATTATTCTCTTTTTCTTATCATGTTGGGGCATCTGTTTCCCTTTCAGGTACAATAGTGCGATAGTTCTGTTAAAGCGGCTGCTTGAATGCTTCACTTGTGATGGAAGAAGAGGATATTGGACCCTCAGGCTGTCCATTGACTTGGAGCATCTGGGCTATCTTAATGATAGCCTTTCCACTGCAGAGAATGGGCTACTGGACCCATGGGTCCGTGCTGGTTCAAGAATTGCCCTACAAAAGCGGATCCTACACCTGGCAAAACCACCAAGACGTTGGAAAATTCCACCCTTTTCATTGTCTATAAATAGGAAGATCAAAGAGGTATGCAATAATAGTTTCTTTCCATTAAATATGGCAATTCATCATTATACTAAAAAAATATGGCAATTCATCAAAAAGGCCCTCACTGAGCTCCCCCTGGGGCCAGTCTTGAAAACTGGGAAATGAGCAAGAAAAATTTTCTGCCAATGGAAGTTATTGCTACTTTAAGTCTTATTCTTGACATCAATTTGGACGCCTAAGTTATCCCTCATTTGATACTATATGTCTCCGGGAGTGTGCACACATCAGGTTCAAGTCATTGGGAGACCTTTGAACTGTGAAATGGGCAAGAAGAGCAGGTTTTATGGTGACGATGGAGAGCAGTGTGGGGTGGAGCAGCTTGCTCTGCAACACTACGCTGGGGAAGGAGGGGGATGGCGTGGTGTTCATACAGAAAGCGGAATTTGGTTGACTATCTTTGGACTCCTTATGTGGGATGTTATATTTGCGGATGTTCCAAATGTCTTCTGCACCAGATTTCAGGTATGATACAAAAGTATCTTTTATTGTCCTTTCTTTGCTTTTTGCTGCATAGAGAAGTTTCTATCTATAATATGAGTATTTTTATTTTCTGATTCCTCGCAACAAGGAGCTGGAACAGAAGTATTTTTTCCCCTAAATTCCTTGGATCTTCTTTGAAAGAATAGCCGACCAATTGATGTAATTGATTTGCTTATTTAATTTTAAGCTCGTATATACTCTGAGGTGAGCATGTGAGAAATTATAATTACTTCTTATGAACTTCATTTATTTTGCACTCTAAATACTCTAATCAAACATCCAGATATCAAAAGAGGCACTCCTGCTACTGATGGAAGCTCAACTGCTGGAAATTAGGCACTAGTCCCATCAGCCGCTGCAATTAATTTAATATTACATGCTAAGAGTCGTAGACCTAGGCGAAGTATTTGACAGTGCAGTCTAATTTTAACTGGAGCGTCAATTGATCATCTTCCAGTTATGCCCAAACTGTGCTAGTCTGTCTATCGTCCAGCAATTACATCTTATGCTGAATTTGCTTCATGAGACAAATGATTATTTATTGCCCCTTTTAAGTGCTCACATTTACCTGAGACACTTGAGCTATTGCACAAACAGCATTGATCTTGCAGAATTTGAGAAAAGACCATTTCATTCCCTTTCACAGACAGCTCCATTGGACTTGGAGACTGACAGCTTCTACCCTGCGAGGAAGATGCTCATAGAGTCCCAACTTCAAAAGATCCATGACGGTATGGCCGAGGAAATGCTCATCACATCATGGGAATCCTACATGGGCACATCTTGTAGGGGAGTCAACTGGGAAAGGCACTCACTCTCCAATCTCCGTGCAGCTGTTTCATGTTCAGGGGGCCCATGTTTGGCCTCTCTATGTCGAAACCTCTCCCAGGATTACAGGAGCTGGTCCAGTGGAATGCCAGACTTACTGCTCTGGCGGTTTCATGGAGAGTTCAAAGGCGAGGCAAAGCTTGTTGAAGTTAAAGGTCCAAAGGACCGGCTGTCCGAGCAGCAACGAGCTTGGCTATTGCTTCTGATGGATATGGGGTTCAGTACAGAGGTCTGTAAAGTTATCCCTCCAGCCATATGTTCCTGATTCTGTTTCCTTCCATTATCTGGTGAACAGAGCTGCTCCAAGCATCAAGTGACTGAGCTAACCTACTGCCCCGGAACCAGAGTTGGTGGAAAAATTTGCACGCGGGTTGTTTCCGCTATCCAAGTTGCTTGCATCTAGCTAGAGTGCCTGACACAGAAAGTTGTCAAGGGGAGTAATATCAGAATGCCAGGTTTTATGAATCTCGTTGAACTGTTTTCAACAACCCATGTGGTTGTTTATTGCTAGTTGCATTGATAATGTTTGTGTGCTAAGGAGAACGGGCGGAATCTTCTAGAATTTGCTTAATTTTCTCCGAAAGCAATGGCGGCTAGAGGGCAATTCCCCCATTCCAGTAGTGTTAAGTAATCTGTCTTTGTTGTAACGGCCAACGGATTTTATTCAACTTGCTGGGTGGGGCCCCTTCCTTTTTCCCATTTTTTTATCTTATACGGCACTAACACAATTACAATTACGTTTAAGTAGCATCACTTTCTCTGCACACAAAATATCAAGCATGGAAAATATCTGAGAGACCCCTTCGTGTGGGGCCCCTTCAATCTCCTAATATCCCATCCTGCGGTGCGGTCCTTTCGTTTGTCCCTCAGTTGAAAGTTGTCGCACTACTTATTAAATAAAGCACGTGCCATATTCAAGGAGTCCCACGAATTGTCCTTTTCAATTGCTGTACTTGATGTAATAATAATTCATTAATTTATTAAATAATATAATATGCTTTCTTAAATATCTCGCTAAATCGAGATTCCTTCTAATGGACTGCAACGACTTTGGGGGTGTGGACGCCAGTTTCCTCTCAGTCAATAATGCGAACGTGATATAATAAAGTGTGATGCCGACGTGGCATGATCTTAAATGTGCTACTTGCATTTAGACAGTTGACCTTCGTGATGTATTCATATCCTTTGGGGTGGCTAAAATTATTATTATTATTGTTAATACAATTACTTTCAATTTCTAATAATAAATATTATTAGGAAGAATGAATTATTAGGCAGTTCACCGTCCTCACTCGCTCACTCAGCCTCTCCGTCTATCCTGCATTAATTTTTTTTAATTTTGTAAATAAAAATTAGGGCGGGGAAAAAATCTGTCAAATCGAGAAAGATATCAGCAGAGCCGCGTCTAAAACGGTGGTCATTGGCATTTGGGCCCCACCGTACAGCTGCCCTCGCTTGTCCCTTCACATTTGATTTCTGTCTTATCCCAAGTTATCTTCTATTTATAAAATAATAAACATATTTTTCAATATTATCTCCTTTTTGTGAGCGAAAGTTCGTTTTAGCTAAATTATACACATTAAAATATATACATACATATATGCATTGATGAGAAACTTGAAAATCGTGAAATCAAGAATGAATGAGTGAGAAGATAACTCTAAAGTGTAGACATGGGTGAGCATTGGACCACCCTGCTTGTCACCTAGCGCGTAGCGGCTGCAGGAAAGGAGAAGCTCCTGATCTCTCTCTCTCTGTCTCTCTCTCTGATATTTTGCAAACCGAAGCGGGACAATGCAAAAGCCAAGGCTGAACATTCTCTCTCCCATCTATTTGGATAAATGTCAGCAGCCGAGTAAATATGTTGTTAATAAAATGGAGGAGAGGAGGAGGAGGGGAGGGGGCAAAAAAAAAAAAAATCTTGGGAGTGCTTGCGTTGCGTGCGCTTGCGAGTTGCTATCCTTCTGTTCCTTTTGCCGACATATAGCATCATGTCGCGGCGCATCCATGTTGTTCTTTCCTCTGTTGCCCCACAGCAAGTTTCGTCTTTCCTTTTTCTTTTCACTGCCGTTATCATTATCATTATAGCCTAAACAACAGGCAGTGGTGGGTAACATCGATTGCCTGATACTGATAAGCTGCTCGGGCCCTGATCCTCGGCTAGACAGTGGGAGAGGCTCGCTAGAAATCGTCGTTGTCACCTCAATCCAGCAGGTTTTGCTTGTTGGGTCGTGCCCTTTCTGAGTTCTTCTCAGTTCTAACCCAGGGGCGAGGCTCTTTGCCAGGTTTCCCTCTGACGTCCCTGTTTCTGTTCTTCCTGATTTTGTGTAAAGTTTGAGCCTTTTCCTTTATGCCGTCATGAAATATTTGGAGCTCTCTTCTCCTGCCTCCGCAGTCGCGCCTGCCTCTGCTTGTTTTGCTTCTTGGACATTTTTTTTATTGCATGGTATTTCGTGGGTTTCGTCTCGTTCTTCTTTACTGTTAGCTTCATGATTGATTGATTTATTAGGTCGGATGACACTTGCTGCCTTTTCGGTTGACTGATGATTGATTGCTTTGTGATTTTGGCAAGAAATTTCCTATTTTTCTTTCCGCTTTTCCTCTGTGGGCTTTGACAGTTTGGTCTCCTCAGGTTATTAGCGTGTCCATTTCTCTGCCTCATTTTCTTTTCCTTTTGAAAATTCTGTCTTTTCCTTTTTCATCCGTTCCGGGAATTTCGCTTGCCTGATGGGTAACTTGCGCAGAGGTTTCTAAAATCTTGCTGCTACTAAATTAGTGATTAATTTGCGAGGCAGATATATCATGCCCGACCAAATAATGGACGAGTTTGATTACATGGGAGAGGAGAGGGACTTCATTGACGAGATGGATGAAGAAGACAATGGGAGAGGCGCAGGAGAGATTGTTGACGATTACGAAATGGTTTGTATTCTTATCCCTTCTCATGGAATCTTTTTTATTTTTTATATTTTATTTAGGTGATTCTCTTTTTCTAGCTGTACAAAATTTTGGTGAGGGCTCCACGGTCTGGTGGTTTACTAAGTGGGATGAGAGTTTGTGATAACCTGTAGTATTCGTAATTAAATTCAATTTAACTGTGATGCTACTGTCTCATATCTAGATAAGGGATATCTGTACTGTGTTCTGGGTTTTTTTTGTCTCTGTTATAGTTTCATCGAGTCTTTGGAGCGTATTGTGTATTTGAAAAATGGGATGTTCAGTGTTTTTGGCAAATTTATACTGCTGAAGTTATCGAGACGATTACTGATTTTCTTGGTCTGATTTTTGAGCAGCTTACGAAGGTCACAGATACATCAGCTGCCCAAGCAAGAAAGGGGAAGGACATTCAAGGCATTCCATGGGAGAGACTGAACACCACGAGGGAGAAATACAGGTTGACAAGGCTTGAACTTTACAAGAATTATGAGAACATCCCTGCCTCAGGATCAACTTCAGATAAGGTTTGAAACTTGGCTAGTGATATTGTTTAAGGAGTCTGGCCCAAAAAAAAAAAAAGAAGGGATATTGCTAAAGGAGTCTTCTTCTCTTACTTTGATCTTTTCTAAATAGAATAGTTGATAGTCTGGATTAATAGTGTCCTCCGCTTTCTCCAGGAATACAAACAAGTGGAGAAGGGTGCAAACTACTATGAGTTTTTTTACAATTCAAGAGTAGTAAAGCCTACAATCCTACATTTCCAGGTTCGTTGAATTTCGGAGGACTATAGTTTTCTTCCTCTTTTGGTTCTTCTGTCAAGCTTGGTGTACTTTACAATTGGCTTTTTCACTTCCTCTTTACCAACTTGAGAATTTGATAGCAACCACGTGATTAATCAGTCAAAGTGCTCTTGAAATTTCATGGAAGTTGAAGGTAATCTGACCAGGGCAAAGTCCTTTTTGCATTGTATACTTTACACATATAGTCATTAGACAAGATAGACTGGATAGGCTGCTTAAAAATGATTAAACAGAGAGCTTTTGATTTCACCGAGGCTATAGCACCTCCTGAGCATTGCTTGGAATTGCCCAAGTTCTTTTGGCATAATCCACTAGTGAGGGATTCTCAGGACCTCAGATATTAGTACAAACCTTGTTGAAAGGGCAATGATGTGCATTATGGTCATGTTTTAATTTGGTTTTTAATTTTACTTCCTTCTTACTAATTAAACCTTATTTCTGATGATTCTTTCAACTGTTGGACCTAGCTTCGTAAGTTGTTGTGGGCCACTTCGAATCATGACGTCTACCTAATGTCTAACTACTCCATCATGCACTGGTCACCTCTCAGTGGTAATCTGACAGATGTTCTCAACTTCTCTGGACATGTTAAACCCAAAGAGGTGAGAAAAAAACCCTCTGGTATCAGCTCTTATGACAGATACGGTATCTTTATTTTGTTTCTCTTTCTTCATAGTCTTTGTAAAAAGTTTTAGGTGCACTTATTTTAGTTTTGTTTGGTCAAAGCAGAGACATGCTGGATGTCTACTGGAAGGTTTTACGCAAACTCGGATCAGTACATTAGCTGTGAAGCATGAGTTTCTTGTTGCAGGTGGCTTTCAAGGCGAGCTTTTCTGTAAGGTAATTAGGATGTCAGGGATTTATTGGCCCTTTTGATGTTAGTCTTTTTCTTTACCCTTTTCTAGTTTTGGTTATAACCATTTGCTGGTTATAGCTATCAAAGTTTTCTTGGCCTATTAGAGTAAAGATGTGAATGGCAAATATTATTGAGGAAGTTTAATTGAAGATTGGGATGTTTTGTCATGTTTTTTACACATACAGATTTTTCCCTTTTTGTTTCTCCGCTCTTTTTATGCTGGCTTTGGACTCGGATAAACTTTCTTTCATGGGGGTAATATGTTTCTAGAGAAGTTTGAACTGAGTATATCTCTATTGCATTGGTGAGTTTTTTGAGTTTGTTTAAAGATAGACTTCTATAAAATTGAAAGGATTGCTGTAGCTAGTGCTGTTCTTTCTTACAAAAGACTATGGAGAATAATTGTTTTGACATTTTACAGCATCTAGGCCGACCAGGAGTAAGCTTCTGTGCAAGGATGACCTATGATGACAATGCCATAACAAATGCCATTGAGATTTATGACAATCTTAGGTACTGGTGGCATATGAGCAAGGCATTCTGGTCCAGTTGGCATAATACATGACGACAAGTCCATAATTAATTCTGCTTTTATTCTTTTAGGGGCGGGATGCATTTTATGACATCAAATAACGACTGCAGTGTGAGAGAATATGACATGGAGAGATATCAACTTTTAAATCACCATCGCTTTCCTTGGGCGGTGAATGTGAGTTCTTTTCTCATTGTTGTTTAGAATGATTGTTAAATTTTATCTCATTCTGATTCCTTTTATGCTTATTTGTTTGTGGAGGAGTCTTAATTTTTATATTCCTACTCGTTTCATTTTAGGTTGAGTAGCATTTATAGTTGCAGGTCTCAGTTAATTTCTTTTAATGAAGATAGTTTGTTTTAACCTTGTTGTTATCCAGGTAGTTCTTTTTCTTTGCTGTCCATTCTTTCAGCTTTTGTGGTGAACCTGATTGGTCGTAGTTTATGGTTATATTAACATATGTTTTTTTTTAAATAGGCTGATATTAACATATGTTGAACCTTCTCAAATGCAGCATACCTCAATGAGCCCAGATTGTAAGATCATAACTATCGTTGGGGATCACTTAGAAGGCATACTTGTGGATGCACAGAATGGAAAGGTGAGTGAATTACAGTTGCATAAAATCTAAGCTTCATTTCAGGTAAATGCAAGTGAATGCATTCTTCCTCACTCTATTATTTTATAGCTAGATAGAGAGCTGGGCTTTGAATAGAACATAATCTCTGACTTTTCTCATGGAGAGACAAGTCCATTTTTACAGCATCTCCAGAGTCCACTTCTTCCCTGTATAAGCAGTGGAAGCGAAAATGTAAAATAACTAAATTAAAGCAACCTGTAAACTTATGTTCAGTCTGTTATATATATATATATATATATATATATAGAGAGAGAGAGAGAGAGAGAGAGAGGAAGATCTATGAAAGAGCTCATACTTCTTCGGATGTATACCAGCATGCAATGGATATTATAAGCATTTCTTCTGCATTATTGAACAAATATCCATTAAATTTGTCATGTATTACTATTATCGCATGAAGGGTATTATTTAGACAGGATGTTACCTGGTTGAAAAGAAGGTTAATATTGACATGTATGTACCTTATATTTCACGCAGACAATCGGGACGCTGGTGGGCCACCAAGACTACTCCTTTGCTTCGGCGTGGCACCCAAATGGGCAGATCTTCGCTACAGGCAACCAAGACAAGACATGCCGTGTATGGGACTTAAGGAATGTCTCAGCCCCACTGGCAATCCTAAAGGGCAATCTGGGGGCCATCCGGTCGATTAAGTTCTCATCAGATGGCCGATACTTGGTGATGGCAGAGCCTGCAGACTTTGTCCACTTGTACAGCACGAGGGCAGACTTCAAGGAGAGGCAGGAGATTGACTTGTTCGGCGAGATCTCGGGGATCTCACTTAGCCCGGACGATGAATCCATGTACATCGGGATATGGGATCGGACTTATGCAAGCCTACTGCAGTATAGCCGGAGGCATAATTATAGGTACCTTGATTCCATTTTGTGATTTGAGATGGGAAAACGGGCTGAGTGTCTGCAGTAGAAGAAGTTTTAACCTTTCTGTCTTTAACTTGGGTGGGCAATGGCAGGTGTTATTACGACACAATAGTTTGGGCTGGTGGTTCCAACAAATTTCCAACCTTTATCTTGAGACTCAATCTTGATCATTCCATACTTGTTCTTCGACGCGACTCATGACAAAAGAAGTTAAGAATAAAAATAAATAAATGAAAGGCTACTCTGTAACATTTTTACCAACACGAAGATCGACGCTATCTGATCTCAGCCCCTATCAGAGGCCAGCTTCTCGTGCTGGGAAGCCCCCAGCCACTGTGCTTGGAGTGCGAACACCTCGCCAATAGCATTGTAATAAGCCACAGCTTGAGAAAAATGGAGTCTAGAGGCGTTATAGCGTCTCCAATATGCCCATTAANTGAGTGTCTGCAGTAGAAGAAGTTTTAACCTCTCCGTCTTTTACTTGGGTGGGCAATGGCAGGTGTTATTACGACACAATAGTTTGGGCTGGTGGTTCCAACAAATTTCCAAACTTTATCTTGAGACTCAATCTTGATCATTCCATACTTGTTCTTCGACGCGACTCATGACAAAAGAAGTTAAGAATAAAAATAAATAAATGAAAGGCTACTCTGTAACATTTTTACCAACACGAAGATCGACGCTATCTGATCTCAGCGCCTTTAAGAGGCCAGCTTCTCGTTCTGGGAAGCCCCCAGCCACTCTGCTTGGAGTGCGAACACCTCGCCAATAGCATTGTACTAAGCCACAGCTTGAGACAAGTGGAGTCTAGAGGCGTTAGAGCGTCTCCAATATGCCCATTAATGTGAATGAGATGCGTCGTAAGGATTAGTCAATAGGTTGCTAACAGGGCAAGACAAGGATTTGATGAAAGGTGAGCAATAGTCCCCGAGGGGGATAATCATAGATAGGATGAGCAGACCCTGCTAAGGATGAATAGCATCGCATCCGACTGTCCGACCACCTCTCAAGGAGGCATATGCTGCGACCCGGCAAATTACAAACCAAGGACCACATTTACACCACTCATGGAATCAGCTCGACTTATGACATTATGACATGAATAAGTGTGTATACCATAGTTTTTAAAACCGGACCGGGGCGGCCGGTTTGACCGGTTCGACCGGGAACCGGCCACTCACCCGGTCCGGTTTTCACAAAAAACCCAATTATTATTTAAATGAGATCAAGTTCAATTGAACCGGTCGGTTCTCACTTGAACCAATAAATTCAATTGAATCGATGAGTAAACCGG